>APFE031279778.1:53619-72745 GCA_000404065.3 Pinus taeda | reverse complement strand
GTAAATAATAATAAATAAATATAAGTAAGGAATGAAAACTAGGTAAAGTTACATCAGGGGTAAATGATGATTAGAAACCAAGGTAATTAAATAAAAAATAAAACTTGGAGTAAGGAGAATCATATGAAGAAATAAAATAGAGTACTTAAAAACCCTACCCTTCCCATGTTAGAAAATACTAGGTAGATTAGGTGGTTTATTAGGTAAAAGAGGAAAGACAAACATATTTTAAGGATAAAGATTAATCCTTAACCAATTAAACTTAATTAAGAAAAGAGGAAGGTGAATTAAAATAAGAAAAAAATAAATTAAATTTAAAGAATTGTAGAGAAGCTCCATGTGGCATCAACCAACATAAGAATATCCCTCTAAGAGATAACTTGAGTTAATTTAGGAAGTAGATTGGGGACCAAATCTTGACTCATTAATTGACTCCAAGTAATAAACACAATTTAAGGAATAAAAGGGGGAATAAAGATACAACTAGGAGAAGAAATAGGAATCTTGTGAGGTGAGGAAAATATTAGTTTTAAATAAAAAGTTAAGTAAATAATTTTGGGTGACCCTTGATGAGAGAATGACACATGGGTAGGTGAATAATCAAGCTATTAAAATATATATATATATATATATTATAATTATGCATGACATGCCAAGTGTCATCTATGAAAACTCTTATAAAAGAAGGGGCAAGCCATGGAAGAGGGGACTTTTTGGGAACCCGATTGTTGGATGGAGGATATGAGGTTAGAGCAGTGATTACGAAGCTATAGTGAGTTTGGTGAGGTAGAGGATTTTCTAGAGAGGGGACTCTTGAGCCAAGGTGTGCTCTCCTCTGCCAGCTAGAGTCTTCCTCCATTGTACAACACCATTGCAGCTCGGGGGTCCGTGGGGAAGAAGAGTACCCAAGGAGTAGGCTGGGAGGTAAACCGGTGGGTCTTCGCATTCGGATCAAGCGCGTTATCATTCACTCGTAGAAGCGACTGGAAATCAAGTGAATACCGGTAACAACGGAGCAAGTGGAGTCTAGCCTCCTGGTGAACGGTACATATGTATTTCATTGCTAGTTGATCTTAGTTAGAAGTATGTAAATGTTATGTTATGTTTCCTAAACTGAGTGTCAGCAATGTGTGTGTTGAATAAATTTGAAATCTCCAGGCATTTCTTTTCGAGTCGTATTTGTTGTTTCAAAATTAAATTTAAAAATAAATAAATAAATAAATAAAATTATAGTCATAATCGGGTCCTTACTGTAATTGAGTATTGTAGTTTACTTATCATGGAAAATTTTGGGCATGGATTAATGGGGGGATTCGGCAAAAAGAGTGGGCTAGGTCTGTGCTCTTGTCCCCTAGACCTCTTTTGGATGTTAACCTTGGACCCTAGTCTCGTGGGATCTCTTCTACTGACCTTTTGGATTTAGGGATTGTACTTCATGGGAAACCATGCTTTTGGTTGTGTGGTCCTACTCCCTCATCCACATATATCACTCCCCTTCTGCTCATTATAACCCCATTCATCATTCCTCCCACTTGGGTCCACATAAGGTTGTCCTTCCCCTTCCCCTTGCCCACACCTTGGGTTGGGCCTAGAATGATGTCCCAAAGGTTAATGCAGCTAAAAAGAAAAGTAAAAGCATAATTGGCCACATTCAACAGGAAAATGTACCACAAAATGCAAAAGATGGCCGGGACAAACACATTTAGCACGTGGGAAAAATCCAATGCATGAGCTCTACCCCATTCTCATGGTCATCACCCTAGTTCCTATAGGCCCTAGATGAGCCTCTTTTATCATTAAGGAACCTATGATTGTCCCAACCCCCAGTGGGTAATGAACTGCCCCACCTCAAAGGGGGTATCCATTGCTATACCTTACATATCATGCTCTTACTCCTTGATCCCCGAGCAGTTAACCAAAGAAAAATCATAAAATGAAAAAGGAAAATGAATAAGGGTGGAAAAATCAAGGCTGAGGTGACTCATGTACCATGATTGATCCCTCATATACATTATATACCCAAGTGTGCGCTTCCCTTTTACTAACTACCCTTGTACTCCAACTTGTAGGCCAGGGTTGCCCCTTTCATTCCTTACTCCATTCATATCTTTATCACATGCCACCACCCTTTGAAGCATGTACCTTGGACATACTATCCCCTTTAAAGGTAGAAACCACCTAATAGAGTACTTGGTTAACCCCATTTGGATCTTAGAGACATTTGCACATGCCAAAGCCCATTGTGGAAGGGTATGCCATTATGAAGTGCCCACCTGTTGTCCATGGTTTGTAATATCTTTAAATCAATTTCCTTTAATGACTTGTTGTACTGGAAGGCTAGGGGACATTGGATCTTATGCAAGATTGTGGATGGTCTCCATTTTGGGTTTGGTCTCCCTATACAGGGCCCTAACCCTCCAGACGGCTACATTGGCACATGTAGGGAGTGTGTAGAGAGCCATGGGCCTCCACAGCAGTAGACATCACTCCTTGGATCCACTGGGATGTTCATAGATTGCTCGAGATTCCCCTATTGGACAAGCAACATGCACCTGGTTCATCATGCTCAACTGGCCCCACAGTTGTACCATGCACTTGGAAAATGACCTCGGACTTGTATGCTGATGCGATATCACTTACACCATCATACGAGCCCTTAAAGATGGTCTACAAGCATCTTCAATCTACTTGGAGACCCATGAGGTTACTTGTGTGCTCTCACACCCATTGCGAGCACCATAGGTTTATTATTTGGAGAACAAGGGTCAACCCCTTTCCCACTACTTTTGGGAGTACTATTCATCATTGTGGCATTTATGGACTTCACGAGGCTTCTTAGAAGGCCCAATAGCATGTATTATTGATCATTCAACCTCTTAAGAGGCTTATTCTTTTGTTTATGAGCGAGATTGGTGGGTTTGTCACGAAAGGTTAGTTGTTTTGCACATTATTTTATTTTAGGGGCTAATGTAGGCCCAAATAGCTAAATCAAACTCATTAGAAGTGTATAAATAGAAGTGATGAGGATTCATTATAACATCATCACTTGGATTTGGAACTTGTATCTCTTTATAGATTTTCGCTATCCTTTCGGCAGGACGAATTTTTGGAGCATGGAATGAATTTTGATGTTTGGATAATTTTCATATGTCTTGGAGCTTCTTGATGGAAATTTTTTGGATGGTTGGATATATTCTTATACATGTAAGTACATTTATTTCTATTCTTTCTTTCTAATTTTTCCACATGCATTGTTGTTGGGATTTCTTTATACTAGGCGTTATTTGTTGCATCTCTTACGTGAAGTTGTGGAAATTTTGTTTCTAGATAGTGGATGCTTCATATATGGGCCATGTATAATGAATGAATGTCTGTAGGGATGTTTTATTGCTGAAATTCATCTTGATAATCCATTTATCTTGCAAAACGAAGTATAAAGTCTTTGAAGTTGTTTTTTTTGCCACCCTAGTGCCAAGCAAAGTTGTCTTTGAGGCCTCCTTGACTTATAAAATTTGAAGGTCCATAGTTATAATTCTACTTGACTCCATTTCTCCCCAAAGGATAGGAATTGGTCCACCCAAAGGTGATCATATTAAACCTTTATCATCCAACTCCCTCTCCTTTTCTAGACCTGGCCCATTAGGTCTCCTAGGGCCTCATTTATCTTGCAAACTACCCATCAAAAAGTTTTGATCTCTTGGACCCTACTATTCTCGCGTGTCTCTTAGGTGCCCTCCAAGTTTGAAGAAATTCCGATAGTGGGATTTTGAGATATCTCAATCCCTAGCCTCGAGATTTAATCTTGCCCTTGGTTTCCTTAGGCTAAAAGCCTCATTGGGACCCTCACATTGTCTTGCATTAAAAAATCTTCTTTGTTGCCTTTGCCCCACTGGAATAGGTCAAGCATATCATTGGTTTCTAAACCATACCCCCTTGACCTACCCCCAAGTCCACTTGGTCCTGTGTGGTCCCATACACTATTAAGGGTCATTCTTTAAGGGTCACTGGGAATCCAAACTTTCACAAGAATTTCAAGGCCTAGGAACCTCCATTATAAGATACATACCCTAAACCTAAACATTGAAATTCCCCTTGAGCCCTTCCTTGAGAGCTTTAAACCTTGCCTCGAAAGCAAGAAAGACACATATTTGAGCCTCTTTTGTGAATGGGCTTCAAGGATCACCCCTCACCCTATCATTGGTTTATCCATTTAGTGATCCTCATCATAATTGGTCTCCTCCCATCGATGAAAGTTTGTAAAGAGTAGGGAGCCTTAGCCGAGATGAGATTGGGTTATTGCTCCATTTGTTGCCCTTAGCCTAGTAGTAGCCCTTCAAGCATCCCCTTTTAGGACCCCTGCTAGTTTGAGCGGTAACAAGTCCCATCTCAAATACATCACGATTGTCGCCTGCTTAATGATATGCTCTGGATTTAGCTGTCAACACGAGAGGGAAGTGCAAATGTCCTTTTGAATGAGCAAGCTAGTGTTCCTTGTGAATGTTCGATTGCAGACATATCAAGGTTCTCTTACTGCGGAGGGAGAAAATAAAGTGAGCCTCTAAGAGAGAAGTAATAGTACTACCCTAATGGAGATGCACATAAATGAGAAAAACTCATGTAACATCAAGCGAAATAGTTCACAAGGACGTGACGATTGTTATAACATTACAACACATTTCCATAGAAAGCATGAAGTCACCAAAATAGTTCAATTACCCCAGTACAAATGAAAGAAAACATGAACCATAAACATTCAAAGAATAGTCTTAGAAATATTCACAATCTATGTGTGGAAATGTGTTGGCTTGGAAGGCTTTGATATTAAGTAAAAGTTGCAATGAACATCATTAGGTCCAATAGTGGAGTGTTAGAGCCACTACTTGCTCCCCAAAAGTACTAACTTTGTCTCTCTAATGCCTTGTGGGAGAAGCCAAGGTTAAAAGTGCTTTATATGAGGAATGATGATCTATTTACAACTTGAGGAATGATCTTTCAAATCCTCATGACTCTTGATTTTCCAACTTCTTTTGACGTTTGGACTTCTACAACCTTTGGAATTCCAAATTATTTTTGAAATTACATATGAATTTTGATATTACATGTCTTTTGGACTTCCATGACTCTTGGGCTTCCACTTATTTGTCTTTACAATGATTACAACAATACATCATGACTTCCACATCATTGTGTGATGAGAACATGACCTGTCACTATCTTTAATGACTGGGAATAACAATCACTGTTGACATGGACTTTCTCAAATGGTGACATGATTGCCACTTGTATCTTTGCTTTCATGCAGCGTCAATCGTTGATGTTTTCACCCTCCAAAGGGTCTTTTTATCTAATGGAGTCTTTAGGGTGCTTTGATCATCAATATTCAAGTGTGTGCTTCATTTTTATGATGCTTCCTTTGTTTTTCTCTTTGTCTGATCTTCCTCATGTGTGCTTGCCACGATATTTACAGAATCCATGTTTTTGCAATCACTCATGACAAGCAACTATCAGCCTGAAAATCTTCTATTCTACCATGTTTTATAGAGATTTTATGTGCGTGCCTTTTCAACACGCTTAAAAGGGGTAAAAGGATCTTCTGGGCGCATGGATCACTTTGAAAGGATGAAGGGTTTAAGAGGGAAGACTTCAGAGCTTCGATATGTGCTCATATGCTCAAGAGAGGGAGACAATCAAGGCAGTGCGCATGGTGCAAGTTCGAAGGACAAAGGGGAAGGTATAGAGTGCACTCCTGAAGGCTAAAGGATGAAGGCTTCAGGCCTTCAAGGTGTGATCTTGCACTCGGGGGACCCATGAGGGCGTAGGGAAGGTTGAAGGGTGAAGCTTAAGGCCTTTAGGGTGCACCAATGTGCTCAAGGAGGGCGCACATCTTTGAGTCAAAGGAGTGTGCTCAAAGGAAGACTTAGTCTCTTGAAAGGCGCAGTTCGGAATAGGGAAGGGGAAAGAGGCTTAAGGAGTGCGCTTTTCACTCTTGGAGAGCACAAAGTTCCAAACAATTAACGATTCCCCATCAAGGCTTCATAGTCCACTCATGCACTCTTGGCCTCAATGGGTTTGCTTTGAAGCCAAATATTTGTTTAAGTATGAGATGTAGAGCAAGGGGAAAATAGGATGAGTTTAGACATAAAACCACGGGCGACACATGCCAACTCATCGAGAAAAAATTGGCAAACTTGAAAAATGATAAATATACATCAAAACACCATGTTGTACACAATCCCCAAGCACAACAAGTGAAGTGTATTCGATTGTGACCCAAAAGTGTCATTTTTCAACAACAAAGATGTTATGACCATGCAATGCACCTAAAGCTTTTCTGACTAATGCGACGACACTTGAGACCATTCAAGAACATGTGAAACACATAGAATAACATGAGACAACATTTGATGATCAAAGCGACACTAGGTACGATGGTGATGGTAGGATCCAAAATTTGAATGTAGTGAAATTTTGGAGGGTGTTGCAGCAACAACAACACTTGGCAACACACAGAGCAGACTTCAGCTTCTCTATCCAAGAATAGCTTTTGGTTGAGGGTCAGACCTTCAAGAAGTATTGAATGCCTCGATTTCCCCTTTTTAACTTGGTTTTATACATAAAATATCAACTTTTCTCTACTTGGTTGAACACATACAAAGATACACCATATCACAATTGCTTCAATATGGGAAAGGTTAATGTGCGCAGTGAGTTTGTGATATTCAAGGTATAAGTTTTCATCTCTAGTGTTGCTCTGTTGCCAATAGGCCTAGACAGTACCTTGACGGAGTCACTTTAGGAGCATAAACGTTGCTTTGCTGCCAATGAGCCTAGATAGTACCCCGACGAAGTTGCTTGCTTAACCTCCCTGCACAGGAACCCTTTCTTTTCTTTCACCCTTTATTTATTTATTTAATATAACCGTGCATCAACACTTATTATTTTCGATAGATGGAAGAGGGATCCCAACTTATTGAGAGCAGTGGAGGTTTCCTCTTCAGGGAATTATTTTAATACCTTTGATATTGGTTTGCGCACTTTAGATTTTCCCCTTATCCCTTCTCTACTAGATTGGACAAGTGTTAACACAAAAGTAAATTTATACCAAGTTGAGTAGTTTAGATACTAACACAGGTGCAGATCTAATAGGCTCCCTCAATATTCTCCTATTGGACAAATCATATTTTCCATCTGGACTTAACTCAGCCTATGGCATTTTCCCAAACAAAGAAGGAGTACAACAAAAAGCCAAGCATTGTGGTTGTCACACTTCTCCTTCATTACACCATAAAGTATTTTGAGTCATGCACTTTTTACACAAGGGTCTTATTTACGTACAATGAGCAATAGACATGATGAGACAAGAGACGACTTACACGACACACAAACAACTAATACAACTAAAAGGCAAGAAACAAAAGAGATTGTACAAGAAGTGTAGCATGTATCTTCTATTGAAATTAATGTATTAAATCAGTGTTTTAAAAAATGACTGAACAAATTCGGAATCAGCCAAGCCAACCAAGCCTGACCCCTACCCGAGCCAGCTCTGTACAAAAACCAGGCCAAAATCTGGTCTGTTACCGAACCGACCAAACCGGTCACAAACTCGGCTGGTTCGGTAACAAATCAATCGACTCAACTGAGTCTGACATAACCTGACCAAGCTAGTCAAACCCGGTGTTAGGGCAATTTTATGAATGATATATAGCCACAAATTAAATTATCAACTAAGGAATTGTAATCAGTAGAGTTGATACATTATGTGTCGATAATGGATAAATTCTTATGTCTGATGAGTATAGCCTAGATAAGAAGCACTTCAAAACCAATACTTCATTTTACAAATTTCAATCTAACTTCCTCACACAATTTAAAGATCATAAAGCAAAACTCACAAATAAAATCTCAACAAGCACGTGATCCAAAGATTCTTGCTCAGGTAATAAGTATGTCCATTTACAGGCTCATGAAATAAAAATATGGATTTAACTCTGTTTTCCTATAGCAATTGGCTTCAATCAACTTATTATAATCAAGCAAAGCAATCATTGCTAATTTAACTAGTTTTGAAGGAAACTATGCATTCTTATACAGGAAATGTTAGTTGTAACAAGAATCTTCACTTAACAACACATACAAGTGAATGATGAGATCTTTGATCTTAACTTTTCTTGTTCTTCAAAATAGAAATCAACAAGTAAACATACAGCTTGGGAAATAAAATTTGCATTCACACAACCAATGAATTATTACTCAGAAACTAACAACTCCAGACTTATATCACACACTCTCAAATAGATTACTTGCATAGAATCAAAACTGGAATCATATCAAATACTTTGAAATTGAATTATAACACTAAGTCACTCTTCACACATAAACCAAGAAATATTCATAATAACTGTAATAAAAACTTGCCTTGATGGCTATGGTGGGCCCTTTCTGAGCTACCAAGGAAAGCTGAAAGAACTTATAGAACTAAAGAATCTATTAACACATCAAACTTATCAATCGTTGCTCATATCATTGATTAAAAAAAGGTTTACAAAGCTTAATTGTTCAATCCAATCTCTATCATAACAATACTATTTAAAACTCAGTATCTCTGTCTTTAACTCTCTAACTCCATCTAACACCTATCATCTACAAGCCTTCACTTATAAAGGAATCGTCATTACATACAAAGCTTAAAAGATATCATCAAATCATCATAAAAAAAAAATTACAATTCTCTTTCCTTCACATATTTGGCTACATCCTCATGACACACAGTGCATGAGGATGAAGTGTATCTTGAATTTCCATAAAAAGGCAAGGCTTTGACCATTAGTTCCCTTGGTCTCATTGAAGTAGTTCACTTGAACTGTCGAAGCTGAAGAATCGAGTCTAGTACTGGATGGACACAGTCAGTACACGACGAACACATGTACCAGACGAGCACAGGTACCAGATGAACACAGGTACCGGATGAGAAGGAACACGAGTACCAGATGGATAATACTAGTGTCGGATGAGCTGGAACAAGGTCTTAAAATCTATTTGATCCAATCCAAATAATTAGAAAGTATAAAGAATCAATTATTTCATTTCTACTAACAAGAAATCATAAAAATCAAGCTTTGAATATAAATTACCTCATAGATACATAAGGATGCTAAAAGTTATGTTCTTGAAGAATACAGGCAAGTGGTGAATAGATTTGAAGTAAAGTTAGTCAAAGATAGAGGACAATATAAGGTATTATAGGCATAAAAAAGGAGACCCAACATTCCCCCATGCCTAAGTCGTTGCATGCCCTCATGCAAAAAGTGTTGAACCATTCCTCAAAAATTCGAAAATGGGGTCTTCTTACAACTTGCCTGAACATCAATTGTTTGGATCTAAGATATTCACATCTGAAGCCTCTTCTTTGAGTTCCCTTAATAACCCTGGTATAGTGTATGAGGTGAAGAACCTTATTAAGCTTGGTGGAGACCTCATCGTACTCATCTTGCAACCTTTGGCTATTCTCCTTTAATTGCTCATTCTCTTTCTTAATGTCCCTATCCAACAACTTATACTCTTTCACTTTTTCCTTTAGTTTTTCATTTTCCTTCTGAAGTCTCTCAATTGTTATCTGATGACTAGTTAGAAAACTAGCAGGTTCAACTATTTCATGCTTAGTGGTTTCTTTATTAGCCTCAACATCCTTTTCACTAGCCTCAACTTCTTTTATTAATTCTTTCAAGGTTTCTGTAACTAATTCCTTTGTTTCACTAAGCGTTTCAACATGTGCATGTTCCTTTTAAGGTGAAGCAGAGACATCTATTGGATTTTCTGGAAGAGAAGGGGTATGTGTGGCTATTACGTGTTGTGCCATGCTCTTGGTAGTTCATCGTGTAGGTGTTGATGACTCACCAGATTTGTTGTCAAGAGTGAGGATATTGTCTTGAAACAATCTCCTCTTCTTCCTTTTGTTTTGTGACATGGACTCTGAGATCTCTCCCTTATGTGCATGTTTCTCCTTTCTTTTAGAAGTTTGTGTTATGTCACCCTTTTCACTTATCTAGTTTTTTTCATATTTTTAACACTCGGCTCAGGAGTGTCCTCCTGAGGTAACTCAACAGCTACCTCTGAAATAGTACCTGTGATTTCTCCTCCATCACTGTCATCTCGCTTCATTTTCTTCTTCCCGCTCTTTGGGGTTTTACTTTGAGTGGTTGAATCAAGATAAGGTATTTTACCCTTTACTGTTTGCCTTACAATTGGTGCAGGAGATTCCTCCTCCTCTATCGTTTTACCCTTATCCAACTGATTCACGGATTTTGGTGAAGTAGGGCCAACAATGACTTCTTTAGTTCTTGGATTCCCTTGTTTCTTCTTACTACTCTCCTGCTTGTTGTCTAGATCCTTATTACTATCCCCTGGCCTGTTTTCTTCTATGGATTTGGAATTTTCTTCCAGAGAAAATTTTGTGTGAGTAATGTTTTACAACTGCTACCCCGATTCCTTATATCATGAGTAACTAATATTTTTATCAGTCCATGATGATTAATAGTAGTCTCAACCTTTTTGGAAATTTATTTAACCCCTCTCACCATCTTATTTAAACTTGTCCGAAGGAAGTAGGGGAATTTTATCTGGGGTACCCCTTCAAAATGTAACATAAGTCTTAAATGATAAAGAAAAGTGACGACATACCTTCCTTCACATGTTAAGAATCTGTGCAAGCTATTAATCATCAGCCTATATTCTTCGTTGATCGAGTTCCTAGGAATACCCTTAGACCAATCAGGATTCAAATGTTTAGGTTCTAAGAACTTTCGACAAATCTCTTTGTTAATATTTACACCTTTGAAGTATTTATCCCCTATAGCCGGTAATCATGGAGCCTCATCTATAATGGATTTTGTGATCTCTAATTGTAGACCTCCTAGCTGAACATATTCTCCATCATAATTTTGAGTGGAGGTGTGAGAAACTCCCTCATGGTATCCCTTAAACTTTTCCAAAAACGAAATCTAGCCAGCTTGCTTGAACTTTTATTTGTACAACTGATGCTCCTATTTTTCTTGATAAAACTAGACCATTGTTCGTGTCGATCTACCCCCATGCTAGATTTAAGAACATGTCTCATACAATTTCTAGGGACAAAGCTTAGGAAGGGTTGACTACCAGAAATGACAGAGTACCGGAAGTTGGGTTATGGCAACAATGCGACAGAGCTAGCATAGGATGAATCGGTGAGGATGAGTGAAATGAAGGTCGAATGGTATGCAAGAGAGAAATTATGCTCATCTGGATGGCGAAGCCATCTAGAAGAGAATTTATAATTTGAAAGGAGATGGTAACATTCAAATGGTTGCCATAATTATGAGGTGAGATTATACAAAATGATGGCGATAAGTCGTATGCAAAGCTTATTTAGAAGACAGTCTCCATTGATGATGTCAAGTTTCATTAAAATGTAGGTTAGACATGATGGAAAAAATGTGGTTGACTGGACCAGTACGGGATGGTCGATGTCATGGTTCCGATAATCATTCAGTTTATAGTATGGAATGGTGGTAAAATCATCGTTTAAACAATCCACAGAGGTAGAATCTCTACTATGAGATATTCAACATATAATTCATTTGATTGTCATTTGTTCAATCACACCCATGATTATCCCATTCGATCATATCATAAAAAGGGTCTGTTTTTCTTAGAAAAACAGGGGAATAAAGGTGAGTACTTTAGGATTTAGGATAGGGGCGAGTAAATATATATTCATCACATGATTAATATGAATCTTAATAGCAGAAAATAAAACACTGACCTCATACCTCTATTATCGGATCAACACAAGAAAGTTTTTTTTTTAAGTACTCGATAAAAAATGTTTTTCCAGTACCAGATGAACACAAGAGACTTCTTTCTAGTACCAGATGAACACAGGAGGTTTCTTTCCAGTATCGAATGAATACAGGGAATTTCTCTTCAGTGTCGGATGAAATTGTTATAAGCTACCTGAATGTATAGTCTTCAAATTGGGATCCTGTAGGCTTCTCTTTGAGGGTGAATTTGGAGTAGGTGCTAGTGATTACTAATGTTGCATGTGAATTTGTTCTGTTGGAAAAACTATAAACAACACACTAGTACAAGAACTTTGAAATTGCAGTGGAAGTGTCAGAAAATGAGGCCAAAGAATTCAATGATCGGGCTCCAAGCTCTATAACAAGAAGGCATTCTATAGCTGGACAACCTCCTCTTTTTGGAACCAAACTAACCATTGCTTTTGTGGCCACTTCCATTTTATTGGCAAGTAAACCTAATTACTATTGTTCTGTGGATTTTTCTCGAGCCCTAATCAGTTAATGCTCACGGATATTTTCATTTTTTAGGAGTTTGAAAAACTTAAAGAAAATTCCATTTCACTTACCCTTGGATTTTTCTCGTGCTCGGGCTAGTTCGTGCTCGCCAATGTTTTCAATTTTAAGGAATCTGAAAAAGCTAAAGAGAACTCCATTTACTGTCCCATGGATTTTTCTCGAGCCCGGGCTAGTTCCTACTCACCGGTGTTTTCAATTTTAAGGAGTCTGAAAAACTTAAAGAAAACTCCATAGTTACCTTTTCCATAAATAATTTACCAGGGCTGGTTAAAGGAATAAACTTAATCCTGGTAAATGTCCTTTATTGTTTAACTATAGGGAATGAAACACAGTTAGAATACCAAAATCATTATCCAACAACAAACCTATATACATATATGTACAAAGTTAAATTAAATTATACATCAAAACTTATAGTGGTGGATCAGCAAGAGGAGAACTCCCCTTTCTAACCAACTGCATTTCACAATTTTGAAGAACATGTTTGGTAAAATCCTCTTTAGATGGTGGCTTATGATAAACTTTCAATCGATGTCCATTTACGACAAAGGAAGTTTGATCTGTATCGATAGCTTTTATCTTGACTGAGCCATTTTCATAGACTATATCTACCTCATAAGGTCCAGCCACTATGTTTTCAATTTTCATTTGAAATCCTTAAATTTGTTGTCATACAACAAAGCCCAGTCACCTAGTTGAAAGTGTTTCTTCTTAATAAACTTATCGTGCCATTTGGTTCTTTGATCTTGAACAAGCATCGTCCTTTGAAGAGCATCTTATCTAATCTCATCCAATGCATTCAATTCCATTAGCCTTTGTTTTTGTGCCTCATCTAAATCCATTCCTAGTTACATGGCAGTTATGAAGGTTTTAACTTGGAATTCTATAGGAAGAAATACATGTTTCCTATAAACCAACTCATAGGGAGAATGTCTTATTGTGTTTCTTTAGGTTGTCCTATAGGCCCACAAATCTTCTGGTAACCTATCAGCCTAGTCTTTATGATGCAGTTGTATTTTCTTGGTGACAATGGCCTCCATTACTTTATTGGTAGACTCTACCTGTCCATTTTCCTGGGGGTGGTAAGGCGTAGATTTCTGGTGTCTAATTTTATACTGATCTGTAATAGCTTTGCCCAATTTGGAAGTGAATTGAGTGCCTTGATCAATTACTATTTCCCTTGGTACACCAAACCGGGTAAATATCTCTTCAAATAAAAAATCGGCAACAGATTGTTCATTATCATAATATAGTGCTTTAGACTCTACGCACTTGGTTACATAATCCATACATATCACAATATATTTCTTCTTTTTGGACATAGGAGAAATTTGTCCTACAAAATATAATGCCCATTTATCAAAAGCTTCGATGACTACCTATGCTTGAAGAGTCATTTCATCTGCTGGGATAGGTTTCCCCATCCTTTAACAATCATCATAACTGGCCACATATTTATTTGTGTCCTTAAATGGTGGGCCAATAATACCTGGATTGTAACACTTTATATGCAGTTCTTTTTTCGGCGAAATTTCCACCACACAGCTCATTATGGCAAACTTTTAGAATGTATTGCATCTCATCTTCTCGTACACATCTTCTGATCACCAGATTTGGTCTAGTATGGTATAAATAATCCTCATGCCACATATAATTAGCACTAAGTTGTATGATTCTCTATTTTTCCTTTGAAGACAAATTTTGTGGCAACTTTCTTGTAACCAGGCAATTAGCTACATATGCATACCAAGGAGTATAAGTAGAAATAGCAAATAAATTCTCATCCAGAAAATCATTGGTAACTGGTGCACTGTCACCCGTGTGGAGATGTCTAGACAGAAAATCAGCGACAATATTATATTTTCTTGGTCTGACAATGATAGTAATATTAAACTCTTGCAGTAGTAACATCCATCTAGTAACATAGGCATTGGTGATAGGTTTATTCATTAAAAATATAATAGTTCAATGGTTTGTGTGTACAAAAACTTCATACCCGACTATATAATATCTAAATTTATTAATGGCATGAGCAACTGCTAAGAATTCTTTTTCAGTGACCGTGTAGTTTATTCTGTAGGAGAGATTTTTGCTAACAAAATAGATGACATAGGGAATTTTATTCTCTCTTTGGCCCAAAACAACCCCCAAAGTTGTGTCTGAGGCATCAGTACAGATGTGAAAATAGAGGGCCAAATTTGGTCCTCTTAGAATTAGAGTAGTTGACAGTTTTTGTTTAAGAGTTTCAAGGGAAAGTTGAAAATTAGAATCCCACTAGAATTCCGCATCTTTGGTTAAAAGTATGAACATAGGAGCGGCTATTGTTGTAAAATTTTGAATAAATCTTCTATAACACCCAACATGCCCCAGAAATCTTCTAACTTCTCTTTGAGAGATGGAATTTTTTATCTGAGCGATTATTTATATCTTAACAGGGTCTACTCTTATCCCAATCCCAGAAATATGATGGCCTAACACAACACCCTCTGTAAGCATCATTCTAGATTTTTCATTGCTAAGGGCAAGGTTGGTTTCTTGACATTTGATTAAAACTTTCTCTAGGTTGTATAAAGGTTGTTGGAAATCTTCCCCATTTACTGTGAAGTCATCCATATAGACTTCTACACAGTCTTGGGTTAGATCGTAAAAAAATAGCAAGGACAGCCCTTTGAAAGGTGGCAGGGGCATTGCATAACCCAAAAGGAAGCACCTTGTAGTCATAAATACCCCATGGACAAGTAAATGTAGTATTTTCTTGGTCTTCAGGTGCAATTTGGATTTGATTATAACGCTAAATCCATACAAGAAGGAGAAACACTTCTTCCGAGATAAAATATCTAATACTTGATTGATGAAAGGCAAGGGAAAGTAGTCTATAAAGGTAGCCTTATTTAGTTCCCCTAAAATCCACACAAATCCTCCATTTACTGTTCTTTTAGGTACAATGACTAGTGGCAATACCCACTTACTATCGGAAATAGGGTAAATGAAGTTAGCATTTAAGAGCTTTTGAAGTTCTTCTTTTACTATATTTGTTATCTCCCTCTACTACTAGTGTAGCCCCTTATTATTATTAGTGCAACCCCCTTATTGTATTGTTGTGCCCATGTAGTTTCTATATTGTTATTATTGTGCCCCATAGAAGCCCACTATCGTTATTGTTGTGCCCTTACAATATTATTGTTATGTCGGCTTTGATTATATTGTGACCCCTTAGACTCCTATATATAGAAAGGAGGTCGTGTCATTTGTATGATCCAAGAATTTTTCATTTTCTAATGTAAATGAGGTTTCCCCCTCAAAGAGGCTTATTTTGAAGTCGTTGATCTATCTTTTCTTCTATTTTATGAGCTGGTTGCATAACTTTTGGTATTAGAGCTTTGGATTCTAGGGTTTTGCTATTTCAAACAGGTCATTGTGGCATTTTCGTTATAATTGTTTTCTAAGAAGTTTCATAAGCTAAATTTAAAACCCATTTGAGCCGAAATCTTGACGAACGTCGTGACCGAATTTCAGATTTTTTTCGCTATAGTTTTGGAGATATGATTCAAGGAAAGTTATGGTTTTTGCAGGCTCCTGAATTTCATCTCAAACAGGTGACCTTGGGAAAATTGTCATAACTTTCTCTCTAAACATCAAATTCAAATTTCACAAAAAGTGAAAGAAAAAGCATGTAATATAGTTTGTTGGGTACTATTTTCAGAGTCGAAGGTCGAAACAGTGACACGTGGCATGTTGTACAAGTTCACTCTACTGAACCAGTCTATAATAAGGTCATCGTGGGAGATTGAGCATAACTCTTTCTTGTGGAATCCAATATCGATCAGACTTGTGGGGTTGAAAATGTTAGTTTTTGGTAGCATCAGAAGTGCCCTAGCCTTGAAAATGGGTGGAGAGGCTAAGGCACATGATTTCTAAAGAACCCATAAACCGTTTGGTGAAATTCCACTTGGATGGTATTTTATTAGTTTAATTAATATTTTTAATGGAGTTCCTAAGTCTAAACTTAGGGAAATTAAAATATTGATGGGTATTAATCAAAATATGGGTGAGAATGATCTAGAAGGAGAATCAAGTCATGTTTCAATCTTAGCCATTGATTAGAGACTTAAGCTCGGTCGTTGAAGTCTCAATGAGAAAAGTATAAGGAGGAGGCTTGGGGTTCATTTAGAAACACACATGGAGAGAACGAATTGATCTAGAGTTCGATTTCTGGGGCTAGGAAGCTGAGAAATTTGAACTAGGTGATCATTCAACAGCAGAGGGGCAGAGAGAATCCGGGATAAGGACTTTCCGGAGAATACTGATAGAGAGCCGGAGAGAGCTTGTGGAGGAAGCACAATATTCGGGAGAGTCGACGCTGGGGCAATATGGGCCCACGCAGCCTTGATGCAGAGCCAGAAGGGCCAACGCAAAGGAGAAAGTTTCCTGTCACGTAGAAGTCGGAACTGTTGGGAACTATCGGAACATCCGGGATAGCTGACGCAGAGGACAGAAGAGCTAACGTAGCGTTGACACAAAACCTGAAACGCTGACCTAGGGCCTACGCAGGGCTAGCGGAGAAGTAACTAAGGTTAGCCAGTCTTGTTGTCGGAACGGCCAGAATTCTACCAGGTGAAGCGAGGTCAAACTTACTCAAATTTTCCGCCAATATTTTCTCTGTAAAGGATTTCTAGATGAGCACCCTAGATTTGTATTCAGATATTTCTCCTACATAATAATAAACCCTTAGAGTTGTTGCACCAGTTTTCCTGCATTGGGTTTTTTCGGGGACTATTGTGTCCAAAAATAAGTATGTCCCATGTATCTTGTTCTTTGCTATGTTTTCTGTTTCATGAGATCAAACATTTAATTAGTGTAGGTTGCAGAAGTAATTTGCTACAGTATTCAGAAGAATAACTTGATAATAAAAAAAAAAATTAAGTAGGTGAAGTAGATTCAGATTTGCTACAGTAGGGGTTCCTTGAGTATAGGAATTTTCACACGGTGTCAGAGGATTGATTTTGAAACAGGAAGAGCAGATCCAGTGCTGAGCAGTGAGGTTGAAAGCTGTACTTGGCAGCAATTTGAATCCCCTTGAAGGGATTGCACAGTCCTTGTTGGGAAGCAGATCTAAGGAAATCTCTCTTTGAGTGAGACGATAGAGAGGTATGACTTCTAGTTTGTGAGTTTGCAGAGGCAAAGGGAGTGACACAAAGCCTCAGTGCAATGCTTGAAGGGTGCAGTTTCTGCCGGGGTAGAAATCCGCTGGAAAAGAATGAAGACACATAGAAGGGGAATTTTCTCCTCAGAGAACTTTCCACTAGAAAGTTCGAATTTATCACTTACTGAGGAGTTGAGCAGTGCTAAGAAATGACTAGAGATCACGATAGGTTGGATGGAGCCTCCAACTATGTCATAAGGAAGACCAAAATCTTAGCTGTTATGGAGGAATATGATATCAAGGCCTACGTCAAAAGTGTTGTAGCTATTCCTGCTAACAGCGATCAAAAGAAGAAGTACAAGGCCAAACAAGGGAAGGAAAAGGGGCTCATTCTCGATGGAGTTCGAGATAGTGTGGTCTCACACTTGCAGGGCAAGGATACAGCGCGAGAGATGTGGGAAGCCTTGTCATCTCTGTATGAAGGCTCTTTCGAACAATGGAAGATGTATTTAGAGTAGAAGTTGCAGCGGACTTTGATGTAGAAAGGAGAAAGGGTGAACCTCTATCTTCAACGTCTTCAAGACACTAGAGACTAGCTTGCTACAGTAGGGTCCACTCCTCATCCAACCGTGATGGTGAGAACAGCCATAAATGGAGTCTTGGATGAATGACAAGTTTTCATCCAAAGCATATTGGGCAAGAAAAAACTACTTTCATGGGAGGAGATGTGGGCGGATCTTCAACAGGAGGAGGTAAGTAGGGACCTAGTGAAGGTCAACCTCAATGGCATCAGTGGGAGTGGCACAAAGACGAAGGAGGAGGAGGAAAACGTAACTTTAGCATTGAAGGGACAACAAAAGCAGAAGCGGAAGAAGGACATTTCGAAGGTGAAATGTTTCAGATGTGGCGAGATAGGTCACTTTGCATCTCAATGTCCTTTGAAGCAAAAGGATAAGGATGAGACGCATGATCCAAAGGTAGCAGCCACGAAGATAGATGAGGAAGAGTATTCCATGAGTGCCTACGCATCTCCAAGAGGGAGATGGGGCAATATTGAGCTGTAGTTGGGAGGACTACATGTGGGCAAGATCCTTGAAGAGTCCACCTCTTGGATCAATTCCTTTCTATGGGAGCCCAAGATTCAACGGTAGCAAGATGGACTTAGTGTCAGATGATGCAATAGGTTGTTTGGAGGACAGATGCAATAGCTTAGGACCAGAGACTTATCAACACAGAGCAAGGTTGGCAACAGTGCAGTTGGCACAGTGCAGAAATTAGCAGCAATGCAGAAGATTCAGAGTGTAGTGACCAGATTATGCTATAAACAATTTTTTTTTTTTTATTTTTTTTTTAAAACAACAAATACGACCAGAAGAAACGCAATGAGATTTCAATTCACATTACTGATGCTCATTCAGGAACATATCAAAACATTTACATACTTTTAATCTAAGATCAATTAGTAACGAAATACACATGTACCGTACACCGGAAGGCGAGACTCCGCTTACTCTGCTGTCGCTGGTATTCCTTGGTTGTCGGTCACTTCTGCGAGTGTATGATGACGCACTTGATCCGAAACAAGACCCACCGGTTTACCTCCCAGCCTACTCCTTGGGTACTCTTCTTC
>APFE031279778.1:34808-53599 GCA_000404065.3 Pinus taeda | reverse complement strand
TGTGCCTGCAACCGTTAACATATCATCAGCATATAGTTAAACATATATGGTAGATTTCAAGATCGATTTAGACTTTAAAACAATATGAATTTCATCAAACCAGATGTCATCGACATGTCATATGCGAGCGCCTCTGATTGTTTCCTGCCATACTCAAAAATCATTAGCAATAAGGTTTCTCACTGTTAGTCATTATCATAATCGCATCATTAACGATTCCTGGTCATTCACATCATTGTCCATTATAAGCCTGAACTAAACTAACGGAAGTAGGTAACAGAGGGTACACATCCCTCATGGCTATCATCATTTATCATAAATGGAAACATACATATTCATTAAGCCATCAACATCGTAACATCATAGAAATTTACCTATCTATCAAATTTATCATCATTATATTTTTAGTAGAGCGCATACATATTCTTTACTACCCTCATCATAAATTTAGATACTAAACTTAACTGTTTAAATGATGCAATCATCAGAACACTGTTAGATAAGATATATAACCATTTATGCTATCATAATATCAATGGAAAGCAAAACATCATAACCATGAATATCTCAATCGTTGATAATAGTGTCATGAGTCTAGATCCTCAACCTGAGGTCCTCAAAGAATAAGGTATAAGCCCTAAGGCTATATCAAGGTTAATTTAATATCAGAGTTTGTCAATTAGAGCGGGGCACTACACAGAGGGTCAGAGACTAGTAGTAGTCAGATTCCAACATTCATTGTATTATGCTAAACACAGTTAAGTTCAAATAATTTTGGATGTCTTTCAGTTGCTTCTCTCAACAACTGAGTTGCAGTACGGATGCAATGTTAGTAGTGGCAGTGCTAACAACATAGCAGATGCAGTGTTTAAGAGGGAGTTGTAGTACATATGCAGCAATGGCAGTGGCAGAGTCATGGGTAGCAGTATAATAGCAACAACAACACAATGTTGGTGGCAACAACAATGCAGAAAGGAGGTGCTTCAGAAATAGAGCAGCATGCAGGTGGACATTGTTGCTAGAGTACTTTCCTCGCTAAGAGGAGTGTTAGTTTTTTATAGTATCAGAAGTGCTCTAGCCTTGATAATTGGTGGAGAGGCTAAGGCACATGAGTTCTAAAGAACCAGAAACATTTGGTGAAATTCCACCCTTACTATATTTTATTAAAATAATTAATATTTTTAATGGAGTTCCTAAGTCGAAACTTAGGGAAATTAAAATATTAATGGTATTAATCAAAATATGGGTGAGAATGATCTAGAAGGCAGATCAAGTCATGTTTTAATCTTAGTTGTTGATTAGAGACTTAATCTCAGTCGTTGAAATCTCAAGGGGAAAAGTATAAGGAGGGTTGGGGTTCATTTTGAAACACATCGGAAGAGAATGAATTGATTTGGAGTTTGATTTCTGGGGCTAGGAAGCTGAGAAATTCGAACTAGGTGATCATTCAGGAGCAGAGGGGCAGAGAGAATTGGGGAGAAGGGCTTTCCCGAGAATACTAATAGAGAGATGGAGAGAGCTTGTGGAGGCAGCGCAGTAGCCAGGAAAGTTGACATTCGGCCAGTCTGGGCCCACACAGCCTTGACGTAGAGCCATAAGGGCCAGCGTAGAGGAGAAAGTTGTATGTCATGCAGAAGTCGGAATTGTCGTAACAGTTGGGATAGTTGACGTAGAGGGAAGAAGAGCTGACATAGATCCTGAAAGGTTGATGCAAGGCCTACGCAGAGCCAACGCAGAAGCAGCTGGGGTTAGCCAGTCTTGTTGCCGGATCAGCCGGAATTTTTTCCAAGGGAAGTGAGGTAAAAATCACTTAGATTTTCCAGCAGCATTTTCTCTATAAAGGATTGCTAGATGATCATCCTAGATTTTTATTTAGATATTTCTCCTGCATAATAATAAACCCTCAGAGTCGCTACACCGGTTTTCCCGCATTGGGTTTTTCCGGGGACTATTGTGTCCAAAAATAAGTGTGTCCTACATATCTTGTTCTTTGATTTGTTTTATGTTTCATGAGATCAAAAATTTACTGCAGAAGTAATTTGTTTCAGTATTCAGAAGAATATCTTGATAATAAAAAAAATCAAGTAGGTGAAGTAGATTAAGATTTGTTGCAGTAGGGGTTCCTTGAGTGTACGAATTTTCACAGAAAAGAGGACCTAGAGGGCTACCACAGGCCAAAATTTCAGAACTTGGAGATCCGAAATTACAGAGTTACAATCGTTTAAATATCGAGCTCTTAAAAGTAAGAAAAAAATTACTTGAATCAAGAAAATGGAAACACCGAGTAAGAAAAATTGGAGGGATGATTTGAAGAATGTGATTGAAGCTATGATCAATATGATCAATGGTATAGAATCAGAATTGAATGGAAACATGGAAGATTTGAAGAAAGAAGTGGAAGGTTTGAAGGAAGGTGGGACAAAGTCGCTATAGGAAAGGCTTCCTAATGGCGAAAAGGTAGTAGAGGAAACTCATGATGAGAAAAAAGGAAATTTTAATCATGATTTGATAAACTCTAACGTTGGATTGAAGACCCACCATATTCCAAATATAGATATGAGGAAGTTTGATGGAAAGGGTCTGGTAACTTGGATACTACAGATGGAACAATATTTTGATCCACATGATGTGCAACTTCCACAAAATTTACGTATTGCATCTTTATATTTAAAACTGAATCGGTTTGTATGGTATAGAGGGCTTTGTTCTCATAAACCACTTGTCACCTAGTCAATTTTCACGGAGGAAATGATAGAACATTATGAGGATACAAAGAGAAACACCTTCTTTAGCCAATTGATAAATCTCAAACAAAAGGGTTCAATGGAAGAGCACATTGAGGACTTCCAAAATTGAATATAGGGTAAATGATATTAAAGAGGAGAATAGGATTGATGTCTTCATAGGGACTTTAAAAGATAAAATCCAACATGAGGTTCGCCTTTGGGAACTTGATTCATTGGAGAAGGCATTCAAGTTGGCTAGAAAAGTGGAAAGCAAAATTATGGCGACAAGGAATTATACCACCACAACTCTAAAGACAGAAGTGTTGCTGCTCCTAGCCTTCCACAACCTACAAGGTTGACACCACAACAATTGGAGGAAAAAAGAGAAAAAGGGCTTTGTTACAGTTGTGATAGCAAATACACTAAAGGTCATAAGTGTACTGAGAAGAAATTATTTGACATAGATTGTGAAGAGGAGGAAGAAAAGGAACAAGAAATGTCAAAAAAAAAGCATATATACCAGTAACCAACCCCATACAAAGAAGAAATGAAGATGACCATATCTTGTAAAGCATTGACAGGAATTACCACTCAAACTCTCAAGATAGAAGAGCATATCAAGAAGAAAAAGGTAATAGTGTTGATTGATCCAGTCAGTACCCATGATTTTATTCACTGTACGATAGCCAAGGAATTGAATTGCTTCCTATATCCAGCACCAGAGTTTCAAGTGATGGTTTCAAATAGAGGAATCATAAATTGCTCTGAAAAGTGCCAAAAAGTTCCATAATATCAAGCTATCCATGGGAGAATATGTATTGAATATTCCAATGTTTTCCATTCCAATGGGTGGTGTTGATGTTGTACTAGGAGTCCAATGGTTACAATCTTTGGGGAAACCAAGAAAGATAATCAACTCTAATGGCATGACAAAGCTTCTAAATAAATAACAACAAGGCGTAATTGCACAATTATGTTAACTAGAGGTTCAAACAATGTAATCATCTATTTCTACAGATCTCCAAAAAGTCTTGGACAATCATTTTAAGGTTAACCAATGGAAGATCACATCGAGCATCAACAACAATTTCTCCAATCTTAAGGATAACCTCACTTTAGTGCAAAATCAAATGAAACAATAGGCAGATCAACATCACAGCGAAAGAAGTTTTGATCTTGGCGACTGGGTATTTTTATGGCTACAACCATACAAACAAATGTCCCTCAAGCAAGCTAAGAAGGATAACAAATTATCACCAAAGTACTATGGTCCTTACCAGGTGTTGCAAAATATTGGTACTATGGTATACAAATTGTAGCTTCCTGCATCTTCCCGAGTGCACCCATTTCTCCATGTTTCATGCCTAAAGAAGGTTATCGGTGACAAGCTCCCAGTTCAAACAATATTGTCAGAACTTGACGAGGAATGAAAAATCATATTGGAACCTGAAGCAGTCATGGAAACAAGAACTTGACAACTATGAAATCAATCAATTTCAGAGTATCTCATCAAGTGGAAGAACTTATCCATTGAAGATTCCACATGGGAGGATGATAATTTTATACAGAAGCATACATAACTACTCAAGCATTAAGCACAACACTTTTTTGGAGGAGAGGGGCATGTGAGTTGCCTATAATACTAGTGTAACCCCTTATTATTATTAGTGCAACCCCCTTATTGTATTTTTGTCCCCATGTAGTTCCCATATTGTTATTATTGTGCCCATGTAGTTCCCATATTGTTATCATTGTGCCCCATAGAAGCCCACTATTGTTATTGTTGTGCCCTTACAATATTATTGTTATGTCGGCTTTGATTATATTGTGACCCATTAGACTCCTATATATAGAAAGGAGGCCTTGTCATTTGTATGATCCAACAATTGTTCACTTATGTAATGTAAAGGAGGTTTCCCCCTTGAACAAGCTTATTTTGAAGTCGTTGATCTATCTCTTCTTCTATTTTGTGACCTAGTTGCATAACAATATCTTTTAGGGTTAGGTTCATCCTTCTTTGGGGTTGCCTCACTAGTCTAATTTCTTCATTTGTATAGATGTGATGCATGCAGGTGTTGGAGCGGATCCCTTCCTTATCAGAATAATCCCATGCAAAAGCACCACATTGTCTTTTAATCATTTGCATCAATTGTTCTAGTTGCTCTACTTTTAAACCATAATTAACATATAGACACTTCCCAGGGTTAATTTCAACAGCATGGATAGAGGGATCTTTACCTTCACTTATTGTTGCTATGGAAAACAATGTGGAGGTCGTCAGATGACATGCTTCCTAAAATTCAGAACTGAAAATGTTCTCATATTCTTGAAAGGATTGTGGAAAATTAATACATTGCATTGTGGTTAAGAATAAGTTCAAAACTTGATCTTTGGTTTGTCCTTGAAGACCTTTAGACTGTTCATTTTTTTAAATGGTTCAATACATTCCTCCTCTCCATATGGGTTCTCTATCCATTAGGGGATTTCTGTAGGAGGCTGGGCAGTTGGAAATAAGGTAATTTTTGGCTTTGACATCCGTTGGAAATTATTATCTCTCACGTCTTGCATCCAATAAATGCATCAACAGTGGCTAGCCAAGGTCAGCCTAGTACTACTGGATGTCCATATTTGGAGGATTTTTGATGGATCACAAAGAAGTCTACATGATATTCCCAGGAAGCTAGTATGATTGTTATGTCATCTAGGCTTCCCGCATTTTTAAGGATGGATTTGTCTTCTAACTCCAATAGTGTTTGGGTTTCCCTCAAGCCTTCTAACTGCAACTTTTGCATAATATCCATAGTCATGACATTTGTTGTTGCACTTAGGTAGACAACAGTGTTTGGTAAAGATATACCATTAATTTGTATGGTCACTACTGGATTCCCATGATCAGTGTATTTAGAAGGCATCTCTGATATGGTTTCTGGCAATTGGCCAACTACTTTGATAACAGGGGGTCCTTCATTTTTCTTCCTGAATTTTTAATGCAAATATCCCTTACAATCTTGGCATATATAGGAATATCTTTGATAGCTTGAAGGAAGGGTATCTTTACACAAATATTTCGCAGTTAAGCCTCTAAATCATATCGTAGTGGGACCTCAGACTTTTTGATAAGCAATGTCTCTTAATAGGGTGGTTGAGTGACATCCTGAGATGGTTTAGTTTGTATGGTATAATTGATTGGTGTTGAGGGAGGGTTTTCCTCTTCATCAGGAGGAGAATATTCCTCTTGGCTACGTATGTCCTTGTCTTCAAGAGATGATTTTGTTGCTTGTTCTTCTTTAATGATCACTGCAAATCTAGTTTTATTTAAGACCTTCTCGGATCTTGTTTGAATTTCCCTGATTGGAACTGAAGTGATAGTTTAGGTAGGGAAGGTTTGCAGCTCCATATTCTGTATAGGTTGAGCTAACCTATTATTAGGGTTTGGAATGGGTTGTGCATGTAGTTGAGTAGTTCGAGGAGGATTTGGATTTGGTGGCATTTGTTGTTGATTTAGATTCATGGGTAGAGCAAGTTGTTGTGGACTTGAATTCATAGGCAGTTGTTGTTAACTTGGATTCATGGGCAGAGCAGGTTGTTGTGAACTTGGGTTCATAGGCAGGTGTTGTTGACTTGGATTCATGGGGAGAGCAAGTTTTTGTGAACTTGGGTTCATAGGCAGCTGTTGTTGAGGAAATGAAGGTAATACAGGTGGGTTAAACCCTGACAATAGCTAAGAAATATTTGGAGGATATTGTGTGTAGATTGGGTAAGAATTTGTCTGGTGTGGTTGTGGAGTAATATTCCCATAGGGAGTCCCCCTCTAACCTTGTTGGTAAGAATGTCCTTGTGATGGTTGAGGCCCCCATTGGGAGTAAGGCATTTGAGGGGCCCAATATGGTTTTGCAAACTGCATGGAAGGGTCTTAGAACATGGAGGGGTTTTGTTGCCTCCATGGTCTCCTAGGGGGATAAGGTGGATCTTGTGGTTCCGTTCCCCCTTTGTAAATAGCTTGCAACCTGGGTAATGAAGGGCATTCATTAGTTGGGTGTTTATCCATGCAAATTCCACAGACCTCTATGGCATTAAAAGGGCATTATTTTTCAGGATGCTTCTTCCTATAGCAAGGACAAAAGATAGCTAAAGCAATGTTTTTCTCTTCCTGTTTCCTCTTACTATTGAGGGTATTTTGCTGGTTAATAATTGTACTAAGGATGTAAATTTTAAGACTTTCCAATAGATTTCTCAATTATATTCTGGTTACACCACTTGTAGTGGGTTTTCCAACTCGACTTGTAAGTTATCTTGAGCTTTTCCTAGATTTAGCTTGACTTCGAGAGTACTTCTTGCAGTATTCAACAATTTCAGCAAACGATTTTTTATAAACATCACTAGAGCTCATGAGATTAAGTACTTCCATGCATTCATCCCATGCTCCTTTTAAAAAAATGGTTCTAACTATGGCTAGGTCGAGAGAAACTTGCTTGGTTTTTTGGTAGTTGTAAAGGAACCTTTCTAATTAGTCTTCTAGGCTTTCTTCTTCAGTCTGTTGCATTTTAAAGATGTCATTCTTTGCATCCCTAGGCCTAATCCCAGTATTTCTGGATAAATGTTTCTTTCATATCATCCCAAGATGTAATAGTGTGTTCCCCTAGACTCATGAATCATCTCAATGTTGAGTTTTTTAAAGTGGTTGGAAAAAGTTTTAACTTTTGAGCATTCTCTGTATAATTATAACTTCTACACAATATATCAAATTCAAATAGAAATGAATCAAGATCCTCAGATGATATACCATTAAAGTGAGGATGACAAAGGAATATTCTTCTTGGTGAAATTCCTGGTAATGTCAAGAATTGGAAATCAAAATGTTTATGGTTCATTGTTTTCTAGATTGTCTACTCTTCCTCCTTCTTCCATTCTTTCTTCCCATAATTTGGAGTTTGTGGAAGTAGGAGATGTCTCTCCTCCAGAAGATGATGGTTCAGACATTGGTTATCTGCAATGTTCCAAGGTACTATCTCCCCTGTAGTGTGAACTTCTTCTACCATTGTCTTTGTTTCTTCTCCAAGCTACTTTACTGATGTCTCCTCTACTACTGCCACCAAAATTTTCTCCTTTAGAGTTTTCCTTGCACAACAATTAGTAGAATTAGTTGGGTTAACAATTTTGGGACCATATAGGAAATCTGGGATTTTTTTATGAAACAAACCTACCTTTCTTATCTCTAATTCTTCTCATGAAATGAAAACATTAAACTTTAACTACTTACCAAAAGAGAGGACAACTTAACTTTGGAGCAACCCCACTAAAGTGGATGAACAGGTTCTTACTTCTCGCCTTACCATCTTCTCTCTGCCCTTAGATCATCATCAATATCACTCAAAAGTCTTCTAAAAAAAACCAAACCATTACCCATTACCATTTTCATCTCCCTAACAACGGCTCCAAAAATGTTAGGGCAATTATATCAATGATATATCGCTAAAAATTAAATTATCAACTAGGGAATCGTAATCAGTAGAGTTGATACACTATATGTGTCGATAATGAATAAGTTCCTATGTCTGTTGACTATAGCCTAGATAATAAGCACTTCAAAACCAGTAATTCATTTTACAAATTTCAATCTAAGTTCCTCACACAATTCAAATATAAGAAAGCAAAACTCATAAATAAAATCTCAACAAGCATGTGATATAAATATTCTTGCTCAAGTAATAAGTTTGTCCATTTACAGGCTCATGAAATAAAAAGATGGATTCAACTCTGTTTTCCTATAGCAATTGGTTTCAATCAACTTATTGCAATCAAGCAAAGAAATCATTGATAATTTAACTAGTTTTGAAGGAAAATATGCATTCTTATACAAGAAATGTTAGTTGTAACAAGAGTCTTCACTTAACAACACATGCAGGTGAATGGTGAGATCTTTGATCTTAACTTTTCCTATTCTTCAAAATAGAAATCAACAATTAAACATACAACCTAGGAAATAAAGTTTGCATTCAGACAACCAATGAATTATTACTTAGAAACTAACAACTCGAGACTTATATCACACACTCTCAAACAGATTACTTGCATAGAATCAAAACTGGAATCATATCAAATGCTTTGAAATTGAATTATAACACTAAGTCACTCTTCACACATTAACCAAGCTAAATTCACAATAATTGTAATAAAAACTTGGCTTGATGGCTTCGGTGGGCTCTTGCCGAGCTACCAAGGAAAGCTGAAAGAACTTACATAACTAAAGAATCTATTAACACATCGAACTTATCAATCGCTACTCATGTCATTGATTAAAAAAAGGTTTACAAAGCTTAATTGTTCAGTCCTATCTCCAGTGTAACAATATTGTTTAAAACTCCGTATCTTTTTCTTTAACTCTCTAACTCCATCTAACACCTATCATCTACGAGCCTTCTCTTATAGAGGAATGGTCATTACATACAAAGTTGTAGCTGTGGTCTTGTCCATTATAACCGTTTCATTGTGTTAAAATTAGTTGTTTCTTTCTAACCGTTTGAATGACTGGTCTCTCTATTTAACTTGTTGCCATGATCTGGTTCTTCATCTTGTCCTGATGATGAACCACACTTGCTGGTTCAAAACGCGTCGATAAATGAATTTTGATGTGATTATCACCTAAAAACATGTCTTAAAAGCTTAAAAGATATCATCAAATCGTCATAAAAATATTACAATTCACTTTCCTTCACATATTTGGCTTCATCCTCATGACATGCAGTGCATGAGGATGAAGCGTATCTCGATTTGCCATAAAAAGGTAAGGCTTTGACCAATAGTTCCCTTGGTCTCATCGAAGTAGTTCACATGAACCGTCGAAGTTGAAGAATCGGGTCTAGTACCAGAGGGACATAGTCAGTACAAGTCGAACACAGGTACTGGAAGAGCACAGGTACCATACGAAAGCAGGAACATGGGTAGTAGACGACCAATGTTGATACCGAATGGATAATACTGGTGTTGGATGAACAAGAACAGGGTCTTAAAATCTATTTGAGCCAATCCAAATAATTAAAAAGTATAAAGAATCAATTATTTCATTTCTACTAACAATAAATCATAAAAATCAAGCTTTGAAGATAAATTACCTCATAGATACATAAGGGTGCTAAAAGTTATGTTCTTGAAGAAGATAGGCAAGTGATGAATATGTTTGAGGTAAAGTTGGTCAAAAATAGAGGACAATATAAGGTATTATAGGCATAAAAAAGGAGACCCAACACCTAGCCTGCAACGGAAAATGGAGGGAAAGCACACTCCAAATTAGGTTTTTTTTTTTATTTTTAGGTTTTTTTGCAAGTCCATCTAACCTCTCCTAGGCCTATAAAATCTACCTAACCCCTCACATTTCCTCACAACTATCTCATTGCATTTTTGTGAGCATTTGTGAGGTGTTTGTGAAGAGTTGTGGAGATGGTTTTTGGAGTAGCAGTGAGGAGTCTCTTACGCAATCATTGGAGTAGCAGTGAGGAGTCTCTTAGGCAATCATTGGAGCAGCAGTGAGGAGCTTCTTGGGTAGTGATTGGAGCAACATTGAGGAGTTGGTTTGTTGGAGTAGCATTGAGGAGGCTAGAGCCTAGACGAATTTTTTTCACTTCTCAAATCTGTCTTTGCTTGTTTTTTTTTGCAAATCTAGAAATTGAAAAGAGTAATTTTTGCAAAAGAAATGAACATTGAAGAGTTGTTTTTTATTTTTATTTTTTTTCTTTTCATTTTCAGATTTTTTTTCCTTTCATTTCCAAGTCCAAATATCATAAAATGGCTCCTAGAATGAAAAATGTTGCTTGGGCATATGTTGAGATGATTGATAATCAAATGCATTGCAAATTTTGTCATAGAAAAATTAAGGGAGATGGAGGGGGCATTCATAGGCTAAAACAACACTTGGCTGGTATTAGAGGCCAAATTTCTCCATGTGCAGCACTAGCAGAACAAAATGGGGATATTAGGAAGGAGTTGCTAGAAAAATTTGTGAAGTTTAAAGAAGGAAAAGATAGGAAAAAAGAAATAGAGGTTGAAATTGGGAGGAAGAGGAGTATAAAACACATGATGGTTGTCAACCCCAATTTTGATTATGAGGGCTCTTCATCTATCCCTTGCACTGATGCATCCAACCCCTTTCGCTATGTTCCTCCCTCTTTGGACTCTATTCAAGAAAAGGGTAAGGGAAAAATTAAAAAGAAGGGTGATATCAAAATTTATTTCACACCCTCCTCTCCCTCTAATAATGCACAAGGTCCTCAAGCTAATAGAGGTCAAATGCAACCCACTTTAGATGACCACTGGAAGAAAGAATTGAGAGAAATTTCCTATGATTACATAGCTAGATGGTGGTATGATTCTGATATCCCCTTCAATGCTTCTAATTCACCATATTATGAACCTATGTTTGATGCCATATTTGCTTCTAGAAAGGGCTTCAATGGCCCTACTATGCATGAGTTAAGGGGATCTCTTTTGAAAAAACAAGTTTTGTCCATTGATGAATATTTGAAATATTTCAAATGCTCATGGGAAAAAACAAGATGTACCATCATGTCAGATGGATGGATTGGTCAAAGGAACTATACCATCATAAACTTTGTTATCTTTTGCCCATAGGGAACCATGTTCCTAAAATCAGTTGATGCATCTGATAGAGTGAAATATGCACAATTGTTGTTTCAGCTTTTGGATTTGGTTGTTGAAGAGGTGGGGGTGGCTAATGTTGTTCAAGTCATCACAAATAATGCCTCTAACTATGTTCTTGCTGGTAAAATGTTAGAGGAAAAACACAAAACCATATTTTGGACCCCATGTGTTGCACATTGCATAGACCTCATGCTTGAGGATATTGGTAAAATAGATTGGATTAAGAACAATGTAGAGCATGCCAAAAACATAACAAAATATATCTACAATCACTCGTGGATTTTGAACCTGATGAGGAAACACATAGGGGGCAAGGATATTGTTAGGCATACCATCACTAGTTTTGCAACTCATTTTTTGACATTGCAATCTATGCTTTGCCAACATAGAAACTTGCAAAGGGTGTTTTCCAATGATGAATGGACTGAATATCAATGGACTCGCAAACAGGATGGCAAAGATGCGAGAAAGAGTTAATGAAGAAATATTTTGGAAAAAGGCAGCAAAGATTGTGAAGGTTGTTGAGCCACTAGTTAAGGTGTTGCGGTTGGTGGATGGGAAAAGATTGCCTATGGGCTTCATTTATGAGGCTATGGATCAAGAAAAGGAGCAAATAAAGAAATCATACAAGGATAGAGTGGCTAAGTATGGTCCCATTTGGGAAATCATTAATCAAATATGGAACAATCAACTCCATCGCCCTATACATGTAGTTGGGTTTTTTTTTAACCCAAGGTATCACTATAAAGCTTTGGAGGCAGAAGCTTTGCCCGGGGAGGTTAGAGATGGATTGATTGAGTGCCTTCAGTGCATGCTCCCTAAGGAGAGTGACTAGTTGGAGATACACCTACAAATCACTTTTTTAGTAGAGCCACAGGTACCTTGGCAAGAACCTAACAAGGATTACAAGTGAAGCAGATGAGCCAGGTAAATAAACAATTTCAATTTTCAAATCCTTATTTTGTTAAATTGTTTATAATTTGAAAGTTGGATATAATTTATTGAGCTAACTCATTATACAACTATGTTTTTTGCAGCACAATGGTGGGAGGCATTTGGTAGCCACTATCCTCAATCACAAAAGTTTCCAATCCGTATTTTGAGTCAAACTTGCAGTGCTTTTGGGTGTGAGCACAATTGGTTTGTCTTTGAGAGGATTCACATGAAGAAGAGAAATTGTTTGGAATAAAAATGGTTAAATGATCTAGTCTATGTCCAACACAACCTATGGCTAAGACGCAACCAATTGTTGAACAAAATACCTAATACAGATCACATTGTGTTGGAAGATATTGATCCAACATCACATTGGGTAGTGGAGATTCATCCAACAGAGTTTGATTTTGATGAGAATATTGGTCTTGATTTGGATTTACAAATGGATGCATTAGTTGAACGTAATGTTCAATTAAATACAGATCCACTGGTACGAGGCCCAGCCCCAAATCCTCCAGTTGCAGGCACTTCCTCTACTTAGCCACGATGCAAGCATGTAGCTCGTATATCTTAGCTTGCAACTATTGTGCTTGCTAGTGCTAATACTTATACAGTTGTACTTGGAGATCGTGATGAGGAGGAGGATCCATTGATTTCCCCGTACGACTCTGATTCATAGTCTGAGCCAGATGATGTTTTGTTGTAGAGGCCATTTACAGCCTACTTGGTTATGTGTTTTTGTTTTGATCTCTATATATTACATGTATTGGAAAGTGCACTGGGTTCCATTTTGATATAATGGATATATTCATGAGCCTACTTTGATCATATGTTGCCTTCTCTCTATATTATAATGCTTTGTGTTTGGAAACATGAATGAAAATCTTTAAAATTATGTTTTTTATAATAATAAAAAATATTTAATGTATTTTTTACAATGACCGAGTCATTGAAATCAACTAGGCCGAGTCGATACTGAGTCGAAGTTAGAGTTGACTAGTTCAAAGTCTAAGTCAAAGTTTTAAAACATTGTTTTAAATCTTGGTCATTTATGGGGAGGGGGCGAATCCTCCTGTCTAAGGATTTCACTTTCAAAATATTATGACCGAGCTTTTCTTCCATAGCAAATGGTCCAATCCACAAAGGTTGGAACTTTGTGTGTTTTCCCTTTTCTTCACAAAGTTTATCTCGCTTCAGTACTAGGTCACCCACATCAAAGCTCTTTGCCCCTACAAACTTCTTATCAAAATAGTGTTTTACACGGTTCTGATGCATGGAAAATTGTCTTTAGCCTTGAGCCTTTCTTTCTCGAGTTTGAGTAAAGTGTTTATCCTGCTTTGAACCAAAAGGAAAGGTCTACCTTGTGACTCTTGGGAGAGTTGCAAGGCTGGAAGATACATGTTTGGAGGCAAGATAACTTCAAATCTTTATGCCAGTTCCTTTATTCCGAGAAGATGGTTTTCTTGATTATGCGGATAAGGTTCTTATTTGTTGATTCAACAAAACCATTTCCCTCCAGATAATAATTTGATGCATGTTTCAGTACAATCCAATTCTATAATGCGAATTCATAAAGTTTTAATGATGAAAAGTAAGTTTCATTATCAAAGACAAGTGACATAGGAACACCTAAACTAGTTATAATATTTTGTTGCAAGAAGTGAATGACTTCTTGGTCATTTACTTGTCCGAGAGGAACTGCTTCTAACCACCGAGTGAAATAATTTTTTGTTGTGAGAATATATCAGTGTTTCTTTGACAAATTGGGAAAAATCTCTCGAATAACATCTAAGCCCCATTGTTGGAATGATTCCTCAACTGCTACTAGTACCAGTGGGGCGAATGACCTCTGATCACGACTGACGCTTATCTGACAAGCTCGGTAGTTGCGTACATACGCGTGAGCATACTTAAATAGAGTGGACCAATAATAGTGAGCCCTCGTAACTTTATGTGTTGTAATGTCGCCCACATAGTGGCCATGTTGGTCCATTGTGTAAATCTTTAAGGACCTGCTTTGTATCCTGCAGCTCAAGGCACTTTAGCATGACACCATTGTGGTGTTTCCAGAAAAGCACTACGTGAACTAATTGATAAGATAGAACCTTTAAACAAATTTCCCTCTTTTGTTTATTCGATAAGTGAGTGGACAAGGTGCCATGCTCTAGAAATTGCCATAAATTTGCATACCATTATGTTGTAGACGTGGACTGAGGAACATGCTCAATGTTGTACATTTCTATCTCCCATCCTGAAAGATCTTACTCGGCAGCATCTCTTGTTTTGGTTTCTAGTGTACATAGGTCGTGACCCTTTATGGTATGAATTGGCTTGAACTCCATAGTCTTGTAGACAGGTCCTCCAGTTAGCCCTCTTCTTACCCAACTCTTGTTGCACAAACAATGTTCTTACTGTTGGATGAAGTACACATATGATTGTGTGAACTTTTAATAGATTAGGCTTGAAATACTTAATTGCCTTGTATATAGCATATACTTGCTTGTCAATGGTAGGATAATTTAATTTTGGCCCTTGTAGACTAGCGCTCATAAAGGAGATATGTTGCTCATTTCCTTCAATATCTTTTTGAGTCAACATGGCCACAATCGTTGAACCTAAAGAAAATGTATAGAGCAAGAAATCTTTGCCATAACCTGGACTGAATAATGCGAGTGCATTGGGAATAGTCTGCTTGATCTAAGCAAACATGTTGTTCTCTCATTTATCCCATTTGTATATTGCATCTTTATTAATCATCTCTTGTATGGGCTTGACTATTTGAGCATAATCAAAGATGAATTTTCTCAAGAAATTAATTTTCCCTAAGAAAGACTACATGAATTTCTTATTCACTGAGAACGAGATCTATGTGATGGCTTTGCCCCTCTCGGCATCAATCTTAATTCCACTCTTCGCAATGATGTGCCCTAATAGGATCCCTTCGGACACATCGAAGACACTCTTCTTGGGATTAAGTGAAATCCCATACTTCTGACACGGCTCGAATATTTTTTTTCAGATGATGTACGTGATCTAATATTATCTGGGAGAACACATTAACGTCATCCAAATAAACAATGACGCTCTGACCTATAAGACCATGGAAGGCAATGTCCATCTCTCTTTGGAAGGTTGCACTGACATTGATAATCCCATTTGGCATCCTCTTGAATGTGAATGTTCCCCATTTGGTCCAGAAGGTAGTTTTAGAAATGAGCTTACTACTGAGAGGGGGGGTGAATCACTAGTAATTGTGATTCTGTGACTTTTAATTTTTTTTACTAAAACACCAAATGATTAGTGAGCCAACACCAAAACAGAATTAATAGCATGTAGAATCATTACAACAACAAAGTAAAAACACCATGAAGAATCAACAATAAACCATGCACATTAGAGGACTCATGTTTTTGGTGGAAAACCCTCTCCAAGGAAAAAAACCACCAAGTAGTTGGAAGACTTGACCACTAAGACAATCTGCTATCAACATTAGTTGGAAAGACTTTTCTCTCGCAACTCTACAAACCACCATTTGTTGGAAGCCACCACAACCAACGAGCCTTGCCCAATTCTACTGGACTCTGGAGAAACTGCTTCCCGTAATGATATGTCTACTAGAAGGCCTCCACCTTTTCTGCACACTATCTACTATGAACCTCAACACTTCCATGTGAACCACATTTCATGCATTTCAAACTGGGCTCTCAAACCTGCTCAACATGAGCAACCCAGCAGCAACTCTGATATGAAAATAATATCTAATTAAGCATACAACTCCACACAGCTACATATATGAAATATGCTAGATAGACCACTGTAGCACACTCACTCTCATGCCAACAATCAATCCAAAACCCCATCTTCTCACACAAATATAAGCCAAAATATCCTCAATAATTCTTCGTGAGAATACCACAGGAAACTACCACGGTTATCTCAATACCACAGACACCTGTACCATGGTAATCTCCAAGTCAATACCACATGTAAATACCATGGTTATGCCAATACCATAGATACATGTACCATGGTGATCTCCAAGTCAATACCATTGGTAAATACCATGGTTATGCCAATATCACGAACCCTTGTACCATGGTAATATCACATGCCAACTAACTCCACACACATACCAATACCATGGTAATGCTAATACCAAGAATACATGTACCATGGTAATACTTTACTCATGAAATATGAAAGATGCGTAAGGAAACCAAAGAAAATTCTCAAACAAAACTGAAAACAACTCAGCTCCAAAACATTTGACATAGGCCAAGCCAAATCACTTGCAACAGTAAAACATCTACAACCAGTGGAAAAAATCGACAAATCCATCTGTAACAAGCCACAAACCATAGATCAAAGCTCAAACCACCTGCAACACAATCATTTGCTATACATGCGCAGGTTGACATCAATGCCAACAATCTCCACTTTTGGCATTGATGGTAACCCTAGTTGGGCCATCCAACTGATATTGGCCTCTGAAACTCATCTGCACAAGCACTCTCCCTTTGACATCAATGGCAAAGGGCTCACCTCAACAATGATGGAACTAATAAAAACTCCCCTTGGACATTAGTTGGGTCGATCAGCAACAAGAAATCATGTTATCCTGGAGAAACAATAACAACATACCATAACATAACCATCAAAATAGTATGGGCAACAACAAAACATCCTACTAAACAACAACATAACCATCCGCAACAATAAAAATTAAAGAGCAATAACAGAAACACTCAACTCAACAACAACAGACTTAACCAACTCCATCTCCATCAACATCACTATCAAAGCAACCTAAATAGCAGCAATCATATCAATCAAGCATCTCTCCTCAAGCAACAACATAGTATCCACCTGACCAACAATCACATGGTAGACATGCTCCCCTTGAGCATCATCATCGACCAACAGTAGCATAGTTAATCATCAATATGATATATATATACTAGCATCAACAAACTCATGCATCATCTCCATCTTATGTCAAGTTCAATGTAGCAATCATGAACTAGACATGCTCTCCTTGAGCATCACCATCAATATCAATCTGCAATCAAAGCTTTCAAGCTCTTCTCCATGAACCAGTTTCATCTTATGCCAAGATCAATGTGGAAATCATGAACTAGACATGATCTCCTTGAGCATTACCATCAATATCAATCTGCAATCAAAGCTTTCAAGCTCTTCTCCATGAACCAATGGACTGACTCTTGACCAATAAGACTTGACTATAACTTACAGGGCTTTATAAACTAATTACAAGGCTAATTATGAAATACAATAATGCTCATAAGCCCCATAGACCTCATTATAATGTAACAAGACTCTATCAATACATTTGGTAGCAACAACATACTTGTAAGGACCCAGCTAAACTATATACCTTTTTTTCTCTTTTTTTCTTTTTCTTTTTTTCTTTTTTTACATAGCAATTACAACCAGAAAAGAAACGCATTGAGATTTCAATTCATTCAACACACACATTGTTGATACTCATTTCAGGAACATAACACAACATTTACATACTTTTAATCTAAGATCAAGTAGTAACGAAATACACATGTACCGTACACCGGAAGGCGAGACTCCGCTTGCTCTGTTGTCGCTGGTATTCCCTTGTTGCCAGTCACTTCTGCGAGTGTATGATGACGCACTTGATCCGAAAATGAGACCCACCGGTTAACCTCCCAGCCTACTCCTTGAGTACTCTTCTTCCTCGCGGACCCCCGAGCTGCAATGGGGTTGTACAATGGAGGAAGAATCTAACTGGCAGAGGAGAGCAACCTTAGCTCAAGAGTACCCTTTCTAAAAAAAATCCTCTACCTCACCAAACTCACTATAGCTTCGTAGTCACTGCTTTGACATCATATCATCGATCCAACAATAGGGTTCCCAAAAAGTCCCCTCTACCATGGCCTGCCCCTTCTTTTATAAGAGTTCTCATAGATGACACTTGGCATGTCATGCATAATTATAATATATATATATATATATATTTTTATTATTCACCTACCCATGTGTCATTCTCTCATCAAGGGCCACCCAAAATTATTTACTTAACTTTTTATTTAAAACTAATATTTTCCTCATCTCACAAGATTCCTATTTCTACTCCTAGTTGTCTCTTTATTCCCCCCTTTATTCCTTAAATTGTGTTTATTACTTGGAGTCAATTAATGAGTCATGATTTTATCCCCAATCTACTTCCTAAATTAACTCAGGTTATCTCTTAGAGAGATATTCTTATGTTGGTTGATGCCACATGGAGCTTCTCTACATTTCTCTAAATTTAATTTATTTTTCTTATTTTAATTCACCTTCCTCTTTTCTTAATTAAGTTTAATTGATTTAGGATTAATCTTTATCCTTACAATATGTTTGTCTTCTAATTAAACCACCTAATCTACCTAGCATTTTCCAACATGGGGAGGGTAGAATTTTTAAGGTACTCTATTTATTTTT
>APFE031279778.1:17819-34788 GCA_000404065.3 Pinus taeda | reverse complement strand
TTAAATACGGTTCACAATGCTTTAGAAACAATTTACAAATAATTTAAATTGCTTTAAGAACAATTTTAAAATAATTTAAAATGTTTTAAAAAACAATTTAAAATGCTTGAAGGATAGTTCAAAATGCTTTAAAAACAATTTAAAATGCTTTAATAACGGTTTAAAATGCTTTTAAAATAGGTTACAATGCATTGAAAACAACTTAAAATACTTTAAAAATAATTTAAATTGCTTTAAGAACAATTTAAAATGATTTTAAATTCTTTAAAAGCAACTTAAAATGTTTTAGAAAAATTTAAAATGCTTTAAAAAACAATCTAAAATGTATTAAAAACAATTTTAAATGCTTTAACAAAAATTTAAAATGCTTTAAAAATAGTTTACAATGCTTTAAAAACAAATTAAAATACTTTACCAATAATTTAAATTGTTTAAAGAACAATTTTGAGCGATTTTAAAATTCTTTAAAAGAATTTAAATTGATTTAAAATACTTTAAAAATAAGTTAAAGCACTTTAGAAACAATTTAAAATGCGTTAAGAACAATTTAAAATAATTTTAAAACGTTTAAAAAATGCTTTAAAAACATCTTAAAATGTTCTAAAAAATGTTTTAAAATGCTTTAAAAACCTTTTAAGATGTTTTAATAATAATTTAAAATTCTTTAAAAACAATTTAAAATGCTTTAAAAGCAATTAGAAATGCTTCAGAAATGATTTTAAAATCTTTTTAAAACATCTTAAAATGGTTTCAAAATAATTTAAAATGTTTTAAAGACATTTTTGAATGCTTTGAAAATAGTTTTAAATAATTTAAAAACCATTTTAAATTCTTTAAAATGTTTTAAAAACAATTTTAAAATCTTTAAGGTGCTTTAAAATGTTTTTAAAATGCTTTAAAAACAATTTAAAATTCTTTAAAAACAATTTCGAATGGTTTTGAAACAATTTAAAATGATTTAAACACAGTTTAAAATAGTTCAAAATAATTTAAAAAATAAATAAAACGCTTTCAAATGCTTTAAAAACAATTTTAAAATGCTTTCATAACAATCTAAAACACTTTAAAGTACTTTGAAATGTTTTAAAAAGCTCTCAAAACAATTTAAAATACTTTAATAACAATCTAAAATGTTTTCAAAATGGTTCACAATGCTTTAAAAACAATTTACAAATAATTTAAATTGCTTTAAGAACAACCTAAATTGTTTTAACAATTTTAAATGATTTAAAATGTTTTAAAACCCATTCAAATTGCTTTATGAACAATTTAAAATGATTTTAAAATTCTTTAAAAACAATTCAAAATGTTTTAGAAACATTTTAAAATGCTTTAATAACAATTTAAAATGCTTTAAAAACAATTTAAAATACTTTAAAAATAATTCAAATTGCTTTATGAACAATTTAAAATGATTTTAAAATTCTTTAAAAACAATTCAAAATGTTTTAGAAACATTTTAAAATGCTTTAAAAATAAGTTTCAGTGCCTTAAGAACAGTTGAAAATGCTTTAAAACCCTTTTAAAACATTTTAAAAACAATTTTAAATGCTTCAAGAACAATTTAAAATGCTCTAAAAACAATTAATAATGCTTTAAAAATAGTTTACAATGTTTTAAAAGCAAATTAAAATACTTCAAAAATAATTTAAATTGCTTTAAGAACAATTTTGAACGATTTTTAAATGCTTTAAAAGAAATTAAAAATAAGTTAAAGTGCTTTAGAAACAACTTAATATGCTTTAAGAAAAAATTAAAATGCTTTAGAAACAATTTTAAATGATTTTGAAATGTTTTAAAAACAATTAAAAATGTTTTAAAATACTTAAAAATGCTTTAAAAACATTTAAAAGTTGTTTTTTAAATGCTTTAAAAACTTTTAAAATGTTTTAATAATAATTTAAATTCTTTTAAAAACAATTTAAAATGCTTTTAAAAACAATTAGAAATGCTTTTAAAATCTTTTTAAAATGTCTTAAAATGGTTTCAAAATAATTTAAAATGCTTTAAAGACATTTTTAAATGCTTTGAGGATAGTCTTAAATACTTTAAAAACCATTTTAGACACTTTAAAATGAATTTAAAATGCTTTAGAAACAATTTTAAAAGCTTTAACGTGCTTTAAAATGTTTTTAAAATGCTTTAAAAACAATTTAAATTTTTTTTAAAACAATTTTAAATGCTTTAAACACAATTTAAAAGAGTTCAAAATAATTTAAAAACCATTTTAAATGCTTCAACAACAATTTAAAATGCTTTAAAGTACTTTAAAATGCTTTCAAAACAATTTAAAATACTTATAAAACAATTAAAAAAAATTTAAATATGGTTCACAATGCTTTAGAAACAATTTAAATTGATTTAAGAACAATTTTAAATGATTTTAAAATGTTTTAAAAACAATTTAAAATGCTTTAAGAACAGTTCAAAATGCTTTAAGAACAATTTAAAATGCTTTAATAACGGTTTAAAATGCTTTAAAAATAGGTTACATTGCATTGACAACAACTTAAAATGCTTTAAAAATAATTTAAATTGCTTTAAGAACAATTTAAAATTTTAAATTCTTTAAAAGCAACTTAAAATGTTTTAGAAAAATTTTAAAATGCTTTAAAAATAAGTTTAGTGCTTTAATAGCAAATGAAAATGCTTTAAAACCCTTTTAAAATGCCTTCAAAACAATTTAAAATGCTTCAAAAATAGTTTACAATGCTCTAAAAACAAATTAAAATACTTTACAAATATTTTAAATTGTTTAAATAACAATTTTGAACGATTTTAAAATGCTTTAAAAGCAATTTAAATAGATTTAAAATGCTTTAAAAATAAGTTAAAGTGCTTTAGAAACAATTTAAAATGCGTTAAGAACAATTTAAAATAATTTTAAAACATTTTTAAAATGCTTTAAAACAACATCTTAAAATGTTCTAAAAAAATGTTTTAAAATGCTTTAAAAACCTTTAAAATGTTTTAATAATAATTTAAAATTATTTAAAAACAATTTAAAATTCTTTAAAAGCAATTAGAAATGCTTTAAAAATGGTTTTAAAATCTTTTTAAAACATCTTAAAATGGTTTCAAAATAATTTAAAATGTTTTAAAGACATTTTTAAATGCTTTGAAAATAGTTTTAAATACTTTAAAAACCATTTCAGACGCTTTAAAATGAATTTAAAATGCTTTAAAAATGATTTTAAAAGCTTTAAGGTGCTTTAAAATGTTTTTGAAATGCTTTAAAAACAATTTAAAATTCTTTAAAAACAATTTAAAATGGTTTTGAAATGATTTAAAATGATTTAAACATAGTTTAAAATAGTTCAAAATAATTTAAAAACAATTTAAAACGCTTTCAAATCCTTTAAAAACAATTTGAAAATGCTTTAACAACAATCTAAAACGCTTTAAAGTACTTTAAAATGCTCTCAAAACAATTTAAAATACTTTAAAAACAATCTAAAATGTTTCAAAAACGGTTCACAATGCTTTAAAAACAATTTACAAATAATTTAAATTGCTTTAAGAACAACCTAAATTGTTTTAAGAATAGTTTTAAATGATTTAAATGTTTTAAAAACAATTTAAAACGCTTCAAAAACAATTTAAAATGTTTTAAAAATAGTTTACAATGCTTTAAAAACAATTTAAAATACTTCTAAAATATTTCAAATTACTTTAAGAACAATTGTAAATTATTTTAAAATTTTTTAAAAACAATTTAAAATGCTTTAAACACAGTTTAAAATAGTTCAAAATAATTTAGAAACAAATTTAAATGCTTTTATAATGCTTTAAAAACAATTTAAAACGCTTTAGAGTACCTTAAAATGCTTTCAAAACAATTCAAAATAATTTAAAATGTTTTAAATACGGTTCACAATGCTTTAGAAACAATTTACAAATAATTTAAATTTGTAAGGACCCGGCTGAAACTAGATACTTTTTTTTTTTCACAGCAATTACAACCAGAAAAGAAACGCATTGAGATTTCAATTCATTCAACACACACATTGCTGATACTCATTTCAGGAACATAACACAACATTTACATACTTTTAATCTAAGATCAAGTACTAACGAAATACATATGTACCGTTCACCGGAAGGCGAGACTCTGCTTGCTCTATTGTCGCTGGTATTCCCTTGTTGTCGGTCACTTCTGCGAGCGTATGATGACGTACTTGATCCGAAAATGAGACCCACCGGTTAACCTCCCAGCCTACTCCTTGGGTACTCTTCTTCCTCGCAGACCCCCGAGCTGCAATGGGGTTGTACAATGGAGAAAGAATCTAGCTGGTAGAGGAGAGCACCCTTAGCTCAAGAGTCCCCTCTCTAAAAATCATCTACCTCTCCAAACTCACTATAGCTTTGTAATCACTGCTCTGACATCATATCATCCATCCAACAATAGGGTTCCCAAAAAGTCCCCTCTACCATGGCTTGCCCCTTCTTTTCTAAGAGTACTCATAGATGGCACTTGGCATATCATGCATAATTATAATATTTTTTTTTTAATTTAATAGCTTGATTATTCACCTACCCATGTGTCACTCTCTCATCAAGGGTCACCCAAAATTATTTACTTAACTTTTTATTTAAAACTAATATTTTCCTCACCTTACAAGATTCCTATTTCTTCTCCTAGTTGTCTCTTTATTCCCCCCTTTTATTCCTTAAATTGTGTTTATTACTTGGATTCAATTAATGAGTCAAGATTGTATCCCCAATCTACTTCCTAAATTAACTTAGGTTATCTCTTAGAGGGATATTCTTATGTTGGTTGATGCCACATGGAGCTTCTCTACATTTCTCTAAATTTAATTTATTTTTCTTATTTTAATTCACCTTCTTCTTTTCTTAATTAAGTTAGGATTTATCTTTATCCTTACAATATGTTTGTCTTCCCCTTTCATCTAATTAAACCACCTCATCTACCTAGCATTTTCCAACAAGGGGAGGGTAGAATTTTTAAGGTACTCTATTTATTTATTTATTTTTTCTATGAACCTCCTTATTCCAAGTTTTATTTTTGATTTAATTTCCTTGGTTTCTAATCATCATTTTTCCTTGGTGTAACTTTACCTAGTTTTCATTCCTTACTTATATTTATTTATTATTATTTATTTGTTTAATGATTCCAAGGGTGCCAAGTTTTGTTGTGCCCTTCAAGAACTTCCCTAGAAGTTCCAAGGGTGCCACATCTAATAGTTTAATTATGATGCCAAGGGTGCCAAGTTGGTCGTGCCCTTCAAGAATTTCCTCAACATTCCAAGGGTGCCACACCACTTTCCCTTCAAGCATCCGGTTACTACGAGGGGAAAATATCGTGCAACGTCATAGACCACTATCATCTCTTATGTTGCCTGCTATAGTGAGACTAATGGTGCTGGGGATCAAGGAATCCGCCTTGATGCGCGCCCCCCAGTAGTTTCCTCATGAGCGACCCAACTTTGGGACCTGCGCTCATGGCATCATGATCTTCAAGGCGAAGGTGTTTCAACCCTTCCAACCTAAGTCACGGCGGGAGTGCTAGTGGGGTGGGTGAGATTAGGGACTCTGTCCCACCCCTCCCACGTAGTTCCATCCACCTGTACAACCCCATCACCCATATGTGAGTCATTCAGTCAAGCACAAATTTGTTCCTACAACCATTAACATATCATCAACATATAGTTAAACATATATGGCAGATTTCAAGATCGACTTAGACTTTAAAAGATAAAACAATATGAATTTTCATCAAACCAGGTGCCATCAACATGTCATATGCGAGCACCTCTGATTGTCTCCTGCCATACTCAAAAATCATTAGCAACAAGGTTTCTCACTGTTAGTCATTATCATAATAGCATCATTAACAATTCTTGGTCATTCACATCATTGTCCATTATAAGCCTGAACTAACAGAAGTAGGTAACAGAGGGTACACATCCCTCATGGCTATCATCATTTATCATAAATGGAAACATACATATTCATTAAGCCATCAACATCGTAACATCATAGAAATATATCTATCAAATTTATCATCATTATACTTTTAGTAGAGCGCATGCATATTCTTTACTACCCTCATCATAATTTCAAATACTAAACTTAACTATTTAATGATGCAATCATCGGAATACTGATAGATAAGATACATAACCATTCATGCTATCATAATATCAATGGAAAGCATTTATAAACATCATAACCATGAATACCTCAATCGTTAATAATAGTGTCATGTGTCCGGATCCTCAACCTGAGGTTCTCAAAGAATAAAGTGTGGGCCTTATGGCTAATTAAATGTTTGCGTCATATCACTGTCAGTCAACTAGAGCGGGCACTACAATACTAATACAAATGGCAATGCATCAATGCAAACATGTAATGCCCTACTTAAGCTTATCATGCAAATTTTACTAGTGTTTAAATTACCTTAAAATAGTGACTTATACTGTGGAAAATCCGAACTCCTCTCAGAAACCACACCACAGTAATCTACAATCCAAAATAGTGACTTACAATTATCAAGAAATATTGGTACATACATACATTGGTAAAACTGTAAATTTATTACTCATGTAAATTTTGTTATTATTCAATTCCCAACTTACCTCCTCAAATTTAAATTTTGATAAGATATGGTCTCCTTCCATTTATTCCAATTTAAATATTCATATCGCATCCCCAAAATGTCCTCTCAAATTTACTTGGGGGAAGACATGGTCCTCTCCGATTAATTACCAAATTATATATTCATATCTCATCTCCAAAATGTCCTCTCAAATTTACTTGGGAGAAGACATGGTCCTCTCTAATCAATTACCAAATTATATATTCATATCTCTTCCCCAAAATGTCCTCTCAAATTTACTTGGGAGAAGATAAGTCAAATGTAAGGATGAGGGGGTAGTTATGACATTAATGAGAGGTGGTTGAGGTGGAGAAAAGAAGGGGGCATAAAAGGGGAAGGATGAGGGGAGGAGAGGGGATCTTTGGTCTTGCTTTTGGTTTTGGTTTGGTTGTGGTTTTGGAGGATTTGTTTTGAGAGGAAGGTGGAGAAGAGAGAAGGGAGAGAATGAGAGTATTGTTTATCTTGGACACACTACATCTGGTTGGACTTGGGCTCGGAGGGCTAGGGAACCTGTGGAGGTTTCCTGGGTTAGGAAATACTTCCTAGTTGGCTGGGAGGTAAATCCAATCGGTAGTCAAGAGGAGCATCCCAGCAGGATCAGGAGCTCAGGGGAATCTCAACCAGGCTATCGGAACAAGTATTCCTATGTTTATAGATTAATCATGTAAGTGATTGAAATGAAATGCTTACTATTTAATTGTGGGAAATAAATTTTAATGGTAAATTATCATCGATTAAATGTTTAGTTAGAAATAAGTTATTTCCCGCTTTATTGTATTTAAAATTAGAGAAATTTAGTTTTTGTTAGAGGACCCTAGGACGGAGCCTCACACGTGGTATCAGAGCAGGTTTCAACTCTTCGGGACTTTATAGGCCCTATGCACTTGCTTCAACATACTAAAAATTTTTGCTAGTAGAAATTTAAAAACCAACTCATGGGTAGATGCTTGTTAACATATCTATGTATCCAATAGAATTTTTCGTGTTATTTTTCCTTTTGGATAATTCAAACAATAGATACATAGTTTCTGGGTTCACTAACTGTGCGCATTCTCTAAATTCCCTAATTTTAGTAGTCTTTGTCAATGCGTCATCAACAATAAATCCATTCAACTTCCATGAGGAATCCTTCTAACAAACTCTATCATGAAGTGTTTTCATCCACTTGTGAACATCAGGGCTTGAAAAACTTGCAGAAAGGATCCATGCTTAAATTTTTTAACCCCAAAACTTGAATCCATCGCTAATAGATTATTATTTCCAAAGCCAATCATTTGCTATAGTTGCCACTCTGTTTGAATTCCAAAAATGAAATCATCAATATCAGACGAACCCTGGTAATAGAATACCTTGTTTCGATGATTTTCAACCCATATTTTTAACACTCACTGCATCATTCAAGTCCAGTTCATATGTCGACCGTCTAATATCCCTCTCTAATTTCCGTACATAATTGAGAGAGAGGATATCATCACGATTACTAGGACCACCATGTCTCTAAATAGCTTGCATATGCTTTTGCATTATGCTCTCTACAGAAAATCCCGCATATAGCATCGATGTCATCTGTAATCGAAGCTCCTCTGAGATGTAGGGAGCATACATGAACTGTGTTCCAATGACCTTGTCATCAAGCGGTTCGTGGCAAGGAGAAACTTATTAACATGCTTTCGTTGGTTTTATATGATAAGGGCAACAAACGGCTGAGCATATAAGCGTTTCACAATGAAATGACACAAACAGTCTCTCTTGTATGTGGTCGTCCATCACTTTTTCTTTGATGGTTTAATACACTTTCTGCTAGGCCAAAACAGTGATGTTTCCAGTTGCTTTTGAAGCTCTAATGAACTCTTTCCCACTACCACTCACAAATTTGCATCATAGTTTACCCCAACCACTTTCTCTTGCCAGAAGGTGTGTTTCAGCTCCAAAACCTGATATTGAAAATGGTGATAGAACCCCTCCTATAATTGCTCTCCTGAACAGCTCAAAATCTATATCATACGGTTCTACTCTCTTGTTTCCAACGCCCACCTTATGTGTTGCATCAACCTCCTCTTTGCCAGAGTTGAAGCTTCCTAAGACATCCTTACCTACACTATTTCTTGTCTTCTCATAATCATCAGTTGAGATCCAATAATATGGTTCATCAAGGGAATGTACAGGTGCCTCAGAAAGAATAGATCTTACTTCATTTTTCCTATCCACCATATTATGCAATATCTTCTCTTTTTTTAATCTATATTCTTCACATATACTATATTACTATCTATTTAATTCCTCTAATTCCTCACAAAGATGTTTTGGAAGCAAAGGGCCATTAGTATTTAAATTTTCATTTCCATCAATATCCATTGGTTCAGCCTCTGAAACCAATAGTTTGGATCTGTTCACACACTTGTCTGGCCTTCTACGACTATACATCAACATTTATGCATCCACAGAAGAAAATATGTTCAGATTATCAGTATCATTATCATCTGATATTATATGTTGACCTGAAACAGAGGGATCTGTGTTGACATTCAAATCCGATGAGCTGGTATCAGGTTCCTGCAAAGAATTGCCACCTTTACCTCGTGTAGACAATCCTTCGCCAAATGGAGGAGATCCTAACTTTAACACTTGCTCATCATCAAACTCCCACCACATTCCACTTTGTTCTTCCCTACTATGTGCAACACAATGACCACAGTTTACCATGGCCCCCTTGTGTATCAATATAGCTGACAAATCATATACGAGAGGCACAACCTCTTGATTCTCACTCAATCTTGATACCATATCCAAACTTCTTAGAAAATAGAATTTTGAAGTGACCTTCTTCTTCGATGGCAAGGAAAACATACCGTCTAAGCTGAAAATTGAGAATCGGAGGAAGGGTACACAACTTACTACAACGGGTTGCATCTACACAAGCTTTACAAGATTCACAGAAGTATTGATTTTCACCTTGCAGATACTCAATACTCAAGTAATCATCCAAACTCTCTTGCAGATTATTTAAACCTTTAACATTCACTTCCAATTCATAGAAGTCTTCAACTTTACCACACGTTGAGCACCTAGTAACATGTGACAGGCTTCCACGAAACAAATCCTGAACCATAGTCCTTGCTTGAGGTTTTTTGGAGCGACCAAGAAATCACTCCAATAGGGAAAGAAGTAATGTGAGGAACTCGTGGCTATCTTGTTGCACGCCATTATCTAGCTCCAATGTCCTTGTAAAGGCATCTGAATCTACAGCAACCCTTTTGCCTGAGTGCAATTGCGCAAACAACCATGAAAGTTGGTATAACACATGTTGTTGTTGCAAAAGTTCTGGCTCGGCAGAAGAAAAAAAAACATGTCCTAAATGATGTATTCATGTAAAGGCATTGAAGTATGATGTTTGCATAACATGTTGCACCCAATTTTGTGAGACCTAAAGGGAAATCCAAGTTGGAACGTAATGAATCATTTGGATCTGGACCAAGTGCTACTATGGTGTCTGCCACGTTTTCCACAGGCCATGCTTTCTGACTCCATTAGGAGGAGGAATCAATCCACAAAAGCAATTAGGTGAGTCTTTAGAATTGACTCGACGACCATGGCAAATAGGTTTTCCAATGTTGTATAACTGAAAAATATCATCCTTAGTTATCTAACATGTTGCATTGATTTTCCTTAATGTCTCTAAGCAGGCATCCTCAATATTACTCAACCGTTGTTTCTTGCTTTTGCCTGTTGTATTTGTCCCACTCATTTTACTGCTAGAAATGTTTCTACCTTGTTAACTTGACTTTCCTTCACCTTAATAGCATTTATCAAGTTCCTACCACCTCTCTGACAAATAATTAACAAAGTAATACCGATTAATGATAGTAATTACTCTTTAATTATACAGATAATTCTATTTACTCAAAGTCGTGTTGATCCACGAAGGTACTTCAAAGCTAGAATATTTGGATTTCCAAATTCTGATCAAAGGGTTCTCATTAATGTGAAATTAGTTCAAAGTGAACAAATTACTAATTTTGTGGGAGACAATTGAAGTCATTTCACCTTGTTTCCTTGTTGTTAATCCTTGTCTTTCTCAACAAAATTCACTCTGGCATTTCGTAAAAGAGATTCAGAGCTTCCTTCATGTCCCGTCTAAGGTTGCCCTGTAATCATTACATTCCATGTTGGAGTGCTTCATTCAGACATTTTGTCAGGTCTCCATGGCCAAGTGCTCATTTTCAATGCAGCCCATATATAATATAATAGGCAAGAACCTAATAATAATAATTAATTCCCAATTTTGCACATATTAATGTTTTTGTAATTTTTGTAATTTTTTTTGGAGTTGTCTTTAGTGCGACTTTTTGGAAGTTTTTAAGGTGGGTTTTTCCGGTCAAATTTCTCTAAAATCCAGCAGGAATTTATTGAAATCACAAGCCTAATGGTAATCCTGTGCAATCAAAGTGCCTTAGGGGTTTTCCAGGGTGCTACATCTTTATATACAATCAAAAAACTAGTTTAAATAACACAAATGATGATTTCACCTCAAATTTTTCCACCGGAATCTGGCACCAGAAAGTCCAAAAATTCGCACTAAAGACAACTCTCTTTTTTTTACATTTAAAAAGTGTCAGCTTTTTAAAAGGAAATATGAATTGTGATTTTAATAAAGGAAAGGCATATTTATTATTATACAAGTGAGAGATATGCTAAATCCATGTGAGACCCCTTAAATTTGGGACAAGGGATATCATCCATATAACCATTACAATGTGAGGGATGTGTTAAATTGGTGTTAGAAACTTTGTTATTTTGGGATAAGGGATTTTATTTTATTATAATTATTTTAATATATAATTCATAAAAATATATATGTCTAAGTTTTTATAATTTATAATATATAATATTTAAACTTAAAATTATTTTGATTTTAGTTTTTCTAGGCGTAATAGTTAAGAATATGTGTTTTCGGTTACATATTTGAATGCAGAAGATATTAGGGTATGTACACATCATTGCTTGATAAATTATTCAATAAAATGCATCTCTTTAGAACCTTGTCATAGGCAATTGGATCCAATAGGAGTCCTTGTTCATAGAAGATGCCCATGGCTTCCTCCAAGTGTTAGGTTCACTATAAATTACACATTTTCTGAGTTTCAATTAGTTAGAGTTGAGGATAAACAATACAGAATGCAATGGCATTGACATAGTAATGGAGTTTGATTTTGGGGATGTTAATGTTTTCCTCTTTGTATCTAGAGGAATTTGGTAATTGGTCTCATTCATACTCTAAAATATACTCATATAATATGGAGTCCATTGCATTGCACAAAACATATTTCTCTTTTCTGTTAGTATATTTTAATACATTAAAGTTGTCAAATGTGAACAACAATAGATTTGTATGTTAGAATCACATACAATATACAATACTATTATCTTAAAGCATGAAGCACTAGCCATTCTATATACATCAATTGGATAGTATACATCTAACAATAGTGCCAATAAGGATTCGATTGAGACAACTAGGCATCCACTTTGAAAACTAATCTAACATTGTTGATGGAATTTATAGAGGACACTTAGTATAATAATGTGATTAAAATGGTAAGCTAATGTTTATGTGAACGCTCAAAATATATAAGATGGATTTAGGATGGTTGTTTAGGGATATCTAAAGATATTTGAGGGTGATAAGCAGTGCGTGGTAGCACTTGCTTAGATAGCAATGGGAGAGGATTTAGTAGACCCACAGTTATCATCTCAATATTAGAAATAGTCATTTACAAGTATAACAAAAGGAAAACTTGCATCTATCATTATGCAAAACATGTGTGAGCCAAGTAAGAATTGACAAGGTCGTAAGTTGTGCTAATAAGTCTTACGTATCATACAGATATTTGAACAATTCAAAATGACGAGGACGCGAAGAAATCAAGGTCAAGGAGGGTCATCAAAAGGACCTCCTACAAATGACCCATTACCTTCACCGAAGTTGACTCTCATCTTGCGTTCCCTAGAAGCAATTAATGAGACCTTAAAAGGGCGCCAAACAAATGAAGTGGAAGTGGAGCACCCTCCATTAGAGTTAGGAAATCTCAAGGTATCAAGAGACTCTGATAAAGGAACTCCAATCAAGGACATTACTAGGGAGCTCCAAAAGATTAAGCTCTGAGAGTTTACTGGAGGTCGTGCCAGCGAATGTGCAGAAGCCTGGTTAGAAGGAATGAGAAGGTGCTTCGCACTAAGGGATTACAATTCCAATTCAAATGTTAAAATAGCAATATTCCAACTCAGAGATAGTGCTCTAAATTGGTGGGGTAACTTAGAGTGTCAGATACACTCACTCTGGACACAGTTACTTGGAGTTATTTGAGGAGAGATTCAGGAAAAAGCACCTACCAACATATTATGAAGAATAATAGGTTGGAGCCTTCCATGCCTTGGTAGAGGGAAATCGTACGGTAGAAGAATATGAAATTAGAGTCATGGAATTGGTCAAGTATGTCTCCTACATGGATACTGACTAGCGCCAAGTAGATAATTTTATTTATGGATTGAACCCTAATATTAGGGCAATGGTGCGGATGTGGAAACCATCCTCAATTGCAAAAGCTATGGAACAGGTTTGTTATTTCGAAGAACACTTAGACTTAAAGGGTGGAAACAAAACCATTTTTCCACGCCAACCAAGGTTTATGGGGAAGGCCCCTTGTACCTTCCCTAGGGGAGGAAGTTTGAGGCCACCACCATATGGAAACAGGGTTGTACCCAAAGCACCAACAGTGGGGATTTCAATGGTTACTACTGTAGCTTCACCCGCAGCTTCAAGGGCGCGTGCAAATCAAGGTCATACGCGAGGAGCAACAAGTAGGGGCAGGGGTCCCAAGGGAAGGAACTCTTTCCAAAGAACTCCAAAACATTCGGTTCAAGGCCTACCATGCATCACTTGTTGTGGATGCGGGGGACCTCATTACCAACGTGACTGCCCTGAGTTACAAACTGGTGACAATTGTAGAGAAGGAAAAGCACCAATGGGGAGGGCAAGTAGCCACCACCGAATCTATGCAGCAGTTGATAACCAGCAAGTTGAACACTAGTTTGCCGTGGTAGAAACCTCAGGTACGATAAACAAAGTAAAAGTTAAAATTTTGTTTGATTCAAGTGCTACAAATAGTCTCATTTAACTAGTTTCATTAGAAAAATGTGGGTTGGCAGCCTATGAGCACGATGACTTTAAGCAATTTGAGATGGCTTCTGGGATAAAACAAGCAGTAGGACCTAGCGTTGACCAATGTCAGGTAAATCTTGGGTTGTGTATGACTAAGTTGAAGGCATACGTCACAGCATTGGGGACGTATGATGTAATTATTGGAATGGACTGGCTAGAAGCTCATCGAGCTTTGGTAGACTATTTCAAGAAGAAGGTGATTTGTTTAGATGATGAAGGTAGGCCAATTGAGATTTTTGGAATCAAGAGAGGAGTATCGCTACGATTCATATCCATGATGAAGGTAAAATGTTGTCTCTAACAAGGTTGCAAGCTATATGTGGTCGAGGTTGTAAGTGACCAGAAAGGACCCTCCGTAGATCAACACCCAATTTTGTCAGATTTCAAGGATGCTTTTTCCTAAGGAATTGCCTGGATTACCTCCTGCATGGGAGATTGATTTCACAATCGACCTAAAACCTGGTGCAGAACCAATATCGAAGACACCCTATAGGATGACAATTTCAAAACTTTGTGAGTTGCATATGAAGTTAAAAGAGCTCTTAGACTTGGGATTTATCAGACCTAGTATTTCACCTTAGGGTGCACCAGTGATTTTTGTCAAGAAGAAGGATGGTTCCTTATAGCTATGCATAGATTATAGGGACTTGAATAGAGCCATAGTAAAGAATAGGTACTCGATACCTCAAATAGATGACCTATTTGATCAAATGAAGGAAGCAAAGGTTTTCTTAAAGATCAATCTATGATCTAGATACCACCAATTGAGGATTAAGGAAGAGGACATCTCAAAAATTGCATTTCAAACTTGGTTTGGGCACTACGAGTTCGTAGTTGTTCCATTTGGTTTGATCAATGCACCAGCAATATTCATGAGCCTCATGAATGGTGTGTTCAGGAAGTATTTGGACCAATTTGTATAAGTATTTCTGGAAGACATTTTTGTGTATTCCAAGAATGAAAAGGAGCATGAAAAGCACCTAAGGGTTGTATTGACTTTATTAAGGGAAAATCAATTGTATGGAAAATTGTCAAAATGTTCCTTCTTTCAGAAGAAAGTTCATTACCTTGGGCACATCATTTTAGGAGAAGGGATTTCAGTTGACCTAGAAAAGGTGAAGGCCATAATGGATTGGCCAGTACTGGAAAATTCTCATGAGGTGCGTAGTTTTATGGGGCTAGCAGGGTATTATCCCAAGTTTGTGGAAGGGTTTTCAAGGATTGCAAAACCCATCACCATATTACAGTGAAAGGGGGTCAGGTATGAATGGGCATATGAATATAACACTGCATTCACAGAACTAAAGAGGTTACTAACTAGTGCACCGATCCTTCGAGTGCCAGACATGGAAAAAGACTTCACTGTCTGCACCGATGCTTCGAAGCAAGGATTGGGTGTAGTGTTGATGCAAGAAGGCGGAGTAATAGCTTACACATCTAGAAAATTGAAGAAACATGAAGAGTTGTATGCTACCCATGACTTAGAATTAGCAGTAGTGATGTTAGCTTTGAAACTATGGAGACACTACCTAGTTGGGAGAAGATTTGAGTTAAGAATAGATCATGAAAGCCTGAAGCATCTCTTCACTCAAAGGGATTTGAATGCTAGACAAAGGCGGTGGAGCAAATTCATGAGTGAGTATGATTTTGAGATCTCATACATCAAGGGAAAGGACAATGTGGTGGTTGATGTACTAAGCAGGAGACCACAAACCTTCTCCCTAGTAGCCTTAAAGGTAAATTTGAGGGAACATGTGTTGGAGAAACTCTTTGAAGATAGTTGGTATCTAAGGGTTATCTCGGCACTCCAAAGTGGGAAGCAAATATAACAAAGTTTGAGGGATATGTCCTTGAACCAGATGGACTATTGAGATTTCAAGGGAGAATGTACATACCTAAGGAAGGGGGTATAAGAAGGACCATCTTCGAAGAGTCACATAGAGCACTCTATTGTGCACATCCTAGAGTGAAGAAGATGTGCGCGGACATGAAGAAACTCTTCTTTTGGGCAGGCATGAAGCACGACATAGTCTAGTTTGTTGTTGATTATCTTGAATGTCAACGAGTGAAGGTTGATCATCACCATCCAGCAGGAATCCTACAACCACATGACAGCCCTATGTCTAAATGGGAGGTAATTTCTATGGATTTTGCCGTGGGTTTGCCACTCATCTCCCAGAGGCACAGTGCTATATTGGTTATAGTTGATAAATTGACAAAAAGTGCCCATTTCATTCCAATAAGATACATTTACGATGTTATTGATGTGGCACGAGCCTTTATAAGTGAAGTTATTCAACTACATAGGTTACCCACAAAGATCGTTTCTGATAAAGACTCTCGATTTACATCTAGGTTTTGGACAAGTTTGCAATCAGCACTAGGGACTCAGTTGAACCTGAGCACTGCATATCATCCAAAAATAGATGGGCAGACTGAAAGAGTAAATCAGGTTATGGAAGACATGCTTTGAATGTACGTCATAGATAATCAGACTCAGTGGGAAAGGTACTTACCATTGGTAGAGTTTTCCTATAATAACAGTTACCACAGTTCAATCGGGATGCCTCCTTATCAAGCTCTATATGGAAGCCCATGTAGGATGTCATTGAGTTGGGAAAAGTTGGAGGTCCGAGTAATAGTTGGGCTAGAATTAGTTCAAGAAATGGAGGAACGGGTAAAACAGATTCGACAATGGTTAAAGGAAGCACAAGATAGACAGAAGAGTTATGTTGATTCACATAGGATTGATCACAGTTATGAAGTAGGGGACCAAGTTTTTAATCGTATCCGACCCAACAAAAGCACCATTCGGTTTGGGAAAGGGACGAAGTTGTCACCTCGGTTCGTAGGACCTTTTTAGGATCAAGGAGAAGATTGGACCATGTTGAAAATGCAACAAGATGATGGAGCTTAGTGAAAAGAAGTCGCCTTCACTAAGTGGTCCCGCAGGCTATTTTTGGCGCAAAGTCTATTTTTAGACTATGTCTATTTTTAGACATATGGATCATGGTCTATGAGTTGCAGGATGCTATTTGTGGATGATTGGTCAAGTTGGTAAAAATAGATGGACCTCTATTTTTAGACATATGGGCAGAGTCTATTTTTAGGCTGCCATGCTAAAAATAGAA
>APFE031279778.1:2921-16838 GCA_000404065.3 Pinus taeda | reverse complement strand
TTGATATGTGCGATTGATGCTTCAATGTGCGCATGCGATTGTTTCTTAATTCCGCAAAATTGATGATCAACGTAGAGGAGGTTATGTATTATGCATGATTCCGCAAATAGTGTATAATCAGGATAATCTTTGTGAATAAATGTCATATTATTCAAAATTTCTACAGACCAGTTGCCTATCGTCTTGTACTACCACCCCATTTGCATAAAACTCATGGTGTTTTTCATGTATCTATTTTACGACATTATGTTTCTGATGAATCTCACAAACTGGATTGGAGGGAATTGCAGGTCTCGGACATGGGAACCATAGTGGTCGAACCATTACACATATTGGACCGTAGGGTTTGACAGCTCAGATGTCACATGGTGGACAAAGTTAATGTCCAGTGGGACAAGTATAGCCCAGGATCTGCTACCAAGGAGGATGCAGAGACTATACGTCGTGACTACCCCTCACTTTTTGAGCATCTGTGATGCCCATTTTTAACTTAGACAACTACCTATTCTAAGGTTCTATTTTGCAGTTCCATGTTATTTATTTATGAACGTTATGTAATATTGATGCATTTAGTTGGACACGTGAAACTACCTATATAAATCATTTGATGGATATGGTATTGATGATGGAAGTGTTTGATGTATGGCCTAATGTATGACTTACTTGATGATGAATTATCTAGTGCGTGACTTATCAAAATTATTGTTGTTTTATGTATGGCTCAAGTGGATATGATTTATTTAATGAATGACTTAGTGAAATTATGATTTATTTCCCATATGAACTGCAAGATTGACACGTGGATAACTAGACTTAATAACATGATGTTTAAGATCACTTATTTGTATATATCTTGTTGTTATAAATGCATGAATGAGAGCTAACCCACAGATTGGAAAGAACTATATGATAGCCAAGATCTACTCTTCCACTGGGGGGAGGTCGAGATGTCTCATGAGGAAATTCATAATGTACATTGTTCTATTACATTTTGTATCTATGGGATATGTACCCTTATGACATGGGTAAAATGTGAATGACAGGTGACAAGACTACTTGACTAGATTTTTCGATGACAAGTATCCAACCAGCACTATAGTTTGGTCCATATTACGGTGTTGACCCTAGTTCTGAGGAGGGGTGGAGGTATTTCCCACCGTGTAACCTCCAAACCTAGAATCGTGGGAGGGCAGTGGTGAACACGCTCCCCTAGACGTGTGATGACGATTGCCAGTTGCCTGTTGAGGAAGTTAGGTTGATATAGTCAACGCTTCCACCATATTGGTTTTATCAGTGGTTAGATTGATATAGCCGATGACACCATATATAGCAGCAGAGGATGGTTAGAGTGGGAACGGAAGTAGGTTAGGAAGGATAGGAGGATATAGATCAGTTGGAGACTCTTGATGGAATGCGATGTCATTGTCTAACTTATCAAATTTTACTACTATAACTCTCTCTCCATTTTGTTATGCCTTATTTCCAAACTTCCTCAAACTCCTTGTATCTTTTACACTCTAACTTCGGGACGAAGTTTTCTAAAGGAGGAGGGTATGTAATGCCCTACTTAATCTTATCATGCAAATTTTACTAGTGTTTAAATTACCTTAAAATATTGACTTATAATTATCAAAAAATATTGGTACATACCTACATTGATAAAACTGTGAATTTATTACTGATATAAATTTTGTTATTATTCAATTCCCAACTTACCTCCTCAAATTTAAATTTTGATAGGATATGGTCTCCTTCCATATATTCCAATTTAAATATTCATTTCTCATCCCCAAAATGTCCTCTCAAAATTACTTGGGAGAAGACATGGTCCTCTTCAATTAATTAACAAATTATATATTCATATCTCATCCCCAAAATTTCCTCTCAAATTTACTTGGAGAAGGCATGGACCTCTCCAATTAATTACCAAATTATATATTCATATCTCATCCCCAAAATGTTCTCTCAATTTTACTTGGGAGAAGACATGGTCCTCTCCAATTAATTACGAAATTATATATTCATATCTAATCCCCAAAATGTCCTCTCAAATTTACTTGGGAGAAGGCATGGTCCTCTCCAATTAATTACCAAATTATATATTCATATCTCATCTCTAAAATGTCCTCTAAAATTTACTTGGGATAAAATAAGTCAAATGTAAGGATGAGGGGGTAGTTATGACATTAATGAGAGGTGGTTGAGGTGGAGAAGAGAAGGGAGCATAAGAGTGGAAGGATGAGGGGAAGGGAGGGGATCCTTGTTCTTGCTTTTGGTTTTGGTTTGGTTGTGATTTTGGAAGATTTATTTTGAGAGGAAGATGGAAAAGAGAGAAGGGAGATAATGAGAGTATTGTTTATCTTGGACACACTACATCTGGTTGGACTTAGGTTCAGAGGGCTAGGGAACCTGTGGAGGTTTCCTAGGCTAGGAAATACTTCCTAGTTGGCTAGGAGGTAAATTCAGTCGGTAGTCAAGAGGAGCATCCCAGCAGGATCAAGAGCTTAGGGGCATCTCAACTAGGCTATCAAAACAGGTATTCATTTGTTTATAGATTACTCATGTAAATGATTGAAATGAATTTCTTACTATTTAATTGTGGGAAATAAATTTTAATGGTAAATTATCATCGATTAAATGTTTAGTTAGAAATAAATTATTTCCCATTTTATTGTATTTAAAAATTAGAGAAATTTAGTTTTTGTTAGAGGATCCTAAGATGGAGCCTCACACAAACATTACAAGGCTTCATATGGAAATGCATCAATGGAAACATTACAAGGCTTAATGGAAACATTACAAGGCTTCATATGAAGTACAAGACTATGACAATAACATTTAAGCCCGTACATAGTTGCATCAAAATGCATGCTTACTTCAATCCTCTCTCTCATACTTGGAATCAAAAACCTCACTTATACCATTTGAATGCTTTGATGTCTTATAAAAAACCTCACTTGTACAATTTGAATGCTTTGACGTCAATACATTTGTAACAGTGGTATAGGTATACTCATGACTAGAGCACCCACAAAACAGGGTATGAATTCAATTTGCCCTCTTGTAATTCAAGATATCACACCTTGTCAAATTAAACAATGTTTTCAATCATACTACAGTTTGTTACAAAGCACTGCACTTGGTAAATAGCGTACTCCACTTCTGTTCCAATGCTGCCTTTGAAACACGAGCTCGATTTACAACCAAAAACTTGATCACATTATAGAGGAACATTATTTATTTTTCCATGAGTTCTGAAATAACCTTTGCGCGCACAAATTTCTGACAAGATACTCAAGAACCTCATATTTCTTACCACCATGGACATAAGCCTTGAAGAAGCTATTGTTGGAAACAACAAATTCCTTTCTTTCCTTTTTTCGTTTTATCCCTTGAATGAATTCAATGAAAGGTTCCGACAATAGTTGCAAATACCACTGTAGTTTTTAGAAATGTGGAAACAACAATAAATAATGAAAACAAAAGACTGGGTAAAGTGTCAGAAGCTTGTATTTCCCATATTTGTGCTTCCATTCAATATGATCCTTGTAGCGGCCACAAACACTGCTTACTTCTTCCAATGAGGCTCTGTCTCAATTGTCAATACGCCATTTCATTGATGCCAACACTGAACTATTGATATTCAACTAACAAATCTCTAGCGCTGAGCAGTGTGGATTTTCTTCAAACTTGATCGCACAACTTTTATTGAACAAGTGCAAATAATAGAGCTTGATTTGGGAATTGTTGCATAGTTTGCTTCCTCTGACCAGGTTTTATCTATGGTTGTCACCTGTTGTTGATGTATTTTGATAAAACAATCTCACAGTCATCGTTCTTACGAGATTAAGGAGGTGGGAGAGGGCTCGACTTTGGTTTGAAGTTAGTTTGAAGACGCTGAAGCAAGTGATAGCAAAATGCACCCATCAAATAATTGAAGGCTGAATAGGATTTTGTAAGCATTGAGGAATAATTGGAAGCCCATCATTTAAATAATCCAACTAGCTTCCTCAAATGAAGTCACCAATTTGCAATATAAATCTGTGGAGAAAAGCATAACGATCAGCGATTATGGCTATACAAAGGGGATGATATCATTAATTATGAGAGATTTAATTATTCTCATCAATTGGGAAAGCACATGGAAAACATAAATATAATTTGGAAAATGCCTAGAAGTGATTGCGGTTAAGAGGTGTATTCTATAGTCTAATATATAGTCTAATATGAGGTTAAGAGGTGAATTTTATAGTCTAGTATGATTGAAGAAGATGTGGTAAAAACATTTTACCGTCACTCTCTACCAAGGTTACTTGGGAGCAGGAGCGGGAAACAACATTTTCAAAAGCTCCCGGTTTAGGAGCGACTTTTTATATAATATATATTTACACTGAAGGCGTCTCTTTTGAATCAGTTAAACTATCGACCATCGTCTACCTTTTCATTTTCGACTGTTGGATTTGTCAAAGTTTCCCACCTTTGGATTTGTCAAAGCATGTTGTCGCACAATGCGTGTTGTCCATGCTCCGTATGATCATGGTTTCTCGGGTCAACAATAAATTGCCATAATTTCTTTAATGGGCAATAAATGTATGAATGGTCGAGTGCATATGGATTCAGGCCTCACCTAGCGAGTGCATATGGATTCAGCTAGCATGGGTGGAATTTTGTGGAACCTATTCAGATGACCAACAGACAGCCTCCACTTCCACAGCCTTCTGGAAGGGTGGAGAGGCAAATGCAACTTTCACCCATCTAACGCCAATAAGAACACTGCCCCTCATCAATCATCTAGAAATATCAGCATGAAGGAGAGAAAACGAACATAACGTGAGACATTCACTATGGGAAGCAGAAGACGACGTGAGTTGTTAATAGATTTATATAGCAGACGATTCTTTCTCATAACTCATTTATCTGCACATCAATCAGACGCGTACAAGAGGATCATGATAATTTTCAATTGGGAAAGATTGTTTTCATATTAGCTCAACATTAATGTCATCTCCAGCGAGAGCTCCATCCTCCAGTCACGAGTCTCGCTTCTAGGCCCCAGCTCCAGCGACCAGGCTCCAGCCCCATCCCCAGCTTCAGGTTCACATGCCATACGTTATTTTACTATGGTATGTTATGGTCTGCTTATCTCGCAATGATTTATACCCTTGTTCTCCTCTTAATTTGATTTTGTTGATCATGGGCATATTTTAGAGGATTATATAATTGATTTTCGTTATGTAGTTTTAATCACTAATATGCTTCAACGCTCTCTAGGTTGTGACGCAACTGTTGGACATGTTCGACTTCAACTTCATGTGAGGCAATGAACATTTACTAGGGTATTAGTCTTTATAACATCGAATATTCTTGTTCTTGATAGATAGATAATGTTCTTGTTCTTGGTACATACATAATGTTCTTGTTTTTGATATTGTACATGCTTCTGGTAAATACGACAATGGAGCACATTGATCCTCTATTCCGAGATGTTTGGAACTCAATAGGTGAGTGGATGACTGGTCGTCCTACATTTATTTATTTATGTTTATATGGTGTGTTTAGAAATATATCCATATATTGGTTGTGTATGTAGTATGTACCATGTCTCACCATGAACGGTAAAAATCACAGCAAGGGAAACTATTTCCCCTACAATGCCCAAGATATATAATCTGGATCAGAATCTACAATCAACCTAGAAGTGGGTATCTCAGCTTAGTGGAACTTCTCGACCGGGTTGGAAATTTTGCATATGAAGATTTTCAAGTTGTGAACCTTTTGGGGCTTCCTTGTATTTGCGTGTTTATTGCTTCCTCAAAACATTTCGTTGGAAGCTGCCAGAGCTTAATGACTTCAAAATACATGCAAAGAGCCCATTCCAACTGAACAATTTCCATGGCACCAAACAATTGACATTTTGAAATTTTGGAACTATAAAAATATATGGGTAAATCAACTTTACATTTTCAAGTGAGTAAGAATACTTCTAATCTTGGTATTTCAAGAACATTTATAGTGTTTTTAAGCAAAGTGAGAGTAATTTCTATTTATATCTATATAGATCTCATGGACTCCTTTAGCCATGGCCATTGCTCAGACTTTATACATTATTCATGAAATTTATGTTTTGATTTTCCATTTAGTTATCATTGCGTTTGGTTTATTTTGCATTTTTCTTTGAGTGGTTTGCTTCTGGGAAAATGTGTATTTAAAGAAGAATTGGATGTGTGTTCTTTTTTTGAATTAACTAATTGCTCATAACAATATAATTATAATTTGTGTTATGGATCTCAATGGATTAGTAACTTCTATTTATATCAAGATAGATCTCCTCGAGTCTTTTAGCCATTGCCAATGCCCAGAGTCTACATTACTCCAATGTGATTCCTATTTTGGTTTACCTTGTCTTACCATTTGATAAAAAATTTACTAAATCTTATATGTTATGTCTTTGCTTAACCATGTTGCATTTCCTTTTCATTGTGTGGGTTGCGCAAAAATACACATTTAGAGAATAATGGGAGGAGCATTTTTCCAAGAAAGGAGTTTGAAAGTTAATTTTGTATGTTCTGGATTTGAATGATGGGTGTGCCTATAATAATACAAAAATTTTAAATTTCATATTTCATATTTCAAGTGCTTACTAATATTCTATAGAGAACAAAAAAAAGAAAAATTATGAAAAGTGAAGTGTGGATCACCACCTAAATGGATAAATAATAGAAAACCCAGAGCAAATATTTTATATTATTTAAAATAAAATATATATTATATAAATATTATCTTTCTCTTGGAAAAAAACTAATAATAACCTTGCTTTACCAACCAACCAAATAATTTTAACAAGTAAACTTAGTTATATGAAGGGGTTTCATTAAAATTATTCCTTAACACAATTATTTTTTTCTAATCTTGAAATGATTGTCATATTTTAAATATTTAATTTCTTGGAATTTCAAATAACACAATGCAAAGTAATGCCATTGTGCGGAAAGTCAACGCATGCCTTCACACTCGAGAAATACAATATGGAACACTATACAATTAGAAATTGACATTGCAATACCAAGAGAGACTGCAAAGTTTTTTGGCAAAATGTTGTGAAAAAAATCACTGACAATTTTACAAATAATTGTTTTCCACCATAAGCATCCATACAAAGCACTGACAATTACCAATAGTTGTTTTCCACCATAAGCATCCATACAAAGCTCTTTGTTTTATGTCTGCATAACTTTGATAGCCCATTACAATGACAATATAACATTAATAAATTATTTGAACCTTCTAAATAGGAAATTTAACATGTGCCATAAGAACAGGATAATCCTAGATGCATCTTTCCATGAAGATAATGAAATAATGGGCTCTCTGGAGTTTAACTCTTGTTTCTATTTATGGAAAAAATAAATGATGCATTAATGCTAAGGAAAAAATCATTTTAGATAGAATAAAGGCAAGGAAGTGTGGATAACATTTATAAAAGGAAAACCATTAAATATCCTTTCTCATTTGCAATAAAATTTCATAAACTTTCACTATTATTTTTATCTAAAGAAAATTTTAAGTATCAACTTTAAAATTGTTGAATTCATTGCATAGCTCTGATAAATTGTCTGCTACTAATTACATGGAAAACTAAAGACAATTATGAATTGACTCAAATGATGACAGGCAACAACACTCTTTGCAAGACCATTTTAGGGGAACCACCACATTGAGCCAAGTCACGAGAAACGAACCTATTCTTGTCCTCGCAATCAAATGGTTGTTTTAGCTGATTTCCAACAGTTACATGATTAGAATGGACTTTAGACTTTTGCTCTAGTGTTGATATTGCATTAGCAGTATTATCTGTTGGCACTACATATCCATGGTTAAAATGTGCAGTGGCATATTATTGGGGTACCGCACTCCCAATCCTTAAATTTGGGACAGTTGCTGCAGCTTCACACACAATTCGCATATTTTGGTGATAATTCATTTAGGATGTTGTATGCATAACCATAAGACAAAATTGCTACTTCAAAAACAATGGTGAAAGACAAATCTTCCATACCTTCAGTGTATCTTTTCACCTTTAGGGGCAATTGCTAGTTTCATATATTTTGATGCATATATATATGTCAACAAAAGCATGTAGAATGATGAATTAGATATAAAAAGTTGAAAACATATATTGAACAATATAACATCAATCAACTAGAAATTATAATCTTCATCAACCACGTCCACAAGTTAGTAACATATAACTTATCGAGTCTCATGATTCATCAATCTTAGCTTTCAAAATTCAATGCATAACATATATCATCATTGATCACCAAAATTACATAAAAATCCTAACATGAAATGAAAGGTTATAAAATGAAATGAAATGAAACAACTTTCAACTTTCATGAAGCATCATATTCATAATTTCCAACCTCAAACTTCAAACTTAAAACTTAAATTTTCATATATTGTTTATAGCCAATGAGCTATAATTGCCAACATCAAAATTCAAACTTAAATTTTCATATATTGTTTACAAAAATTATCATAATAAATATGAAAGAGTCAACAATTTTAAAAACTACTAGATACTAGAAAAGACAAGTAAATATATCATCTAATGCTTCCTCTTGCCACGAGAAATGTCTAATTTCTGAGTAGGTCGTGGTGGTCTTATAGGAGTCTCCTACTGCATAGTCGCATGACCAAAACCGGAAGGCACATGCCCTCCACATGAGAGGATCTAGATGGAGACGGCAACAACAAAGGAACAGTTGTTGGAACTTGAGCAGTACTACTAGATGGTGGGGGTGGCATGGCTATTGTTGCTTCATCATCATCTCTCAAAAGTTCTTCTTCCAATTCTTCTAAACGTATAGTGACGTCCTCCAAACTATTGTCCTCTAGGTTGTTGTCCCAAATTTTATATGATGTATCCTCATAAGCCCGATCACAATAATGACTCAACAACCTCAAGTTGTAGCACACATAAACCAAGCTTTTTGCCCGGTTTTCATTGAGTCAATTTCTACCAACACCTCTCTGCAGAAGAAGTATTTACAACCTGTGAGAGAATTGTTTTTTCCAATTTTGGCAAAAGTCTCATTCTGCCATATGCCTCCCACCATGTGAGAGCATCAAATTTGTCTCTATCTTCCATTACATGCAAAGAACCAAAGGAACCATTGGAACTGAAGTATCTACCTAATTCAAAACACATATTAGCACATGCCTCCTTGTCAGGAACCAACTTGTCTAATGCTTCCATATATCCTTTAGATACCTCTAGAGCTGTATGGGGTTTGATCCTAACTCCACCCCCAAGTGCAAGTTGGCCCAACCAAGATGGAGAGTAGTATTTGGGCATAATGGTATATGCCAAGGCATGTAGTGGAACATTAAGTTTATTCCAACGTGCACAAACATAATTGTGAGTATACAAGTTGGGATCATTTTCCTAAACCATATCTTTTATTTGCCCCAACATGTTATTCATCTACTCATACACCTCCCCAATCTGTATCTGCAAAATGAATCATGCTATAAATGGGCTTAGTGAATTGCAAAATTTTTCTCACACGTGCCCAAAACAAACTATCAGGAGCAGTCTCCTCCACCTGTTCAAAACCTTGCTTCTCAACTGCCGTTGGAGCCCTATCCTTTAATACCTTTGTAGTGGCCAATCTAGGGTGCTAGATTAGACTAGATTTAATATCAACCAAGGTAGGTAAACTTAGAGGCACGTGTCTAAAGTCTATAGACATAAAAGGATCCCTAACTAAGTGTCTACTGTGACAGGCTACAGCACTCCTTTACAGGAGGTTAAAATATGTTTCCTCTCACCTTAACACTTAGATCACCTAATTTATCTAACTGTCCTAAAGATACAGTGTATTGATAGACTGAGTTTTCAACCCTCTTACAAGGATATTATACACAAAAGCTCTTTCCAGCTAACACACTAAGCATTCATGAAAATCAAAAGCACACTGAAATTTTAAATGCATGAAAACGGAGTTCACAGAGATGCTTTGAAATCTAATGATCGATCAAATCTTTTACAAGATATTGTTCAATGATCTAGCAATCAAATTCTCAAGCTATCACCATGAATATGATTTGCAAGAATTTCTAATCAAATCGATAAACTCATAGACAAGGAAATAACATTAAACACTATTCACACTATTCAAATTCGAAAACGCTATGGAAATGAAATTAACAGTATACCAATCTCCACGTAGGGCCCGTCCACGCTTCAATGGCACACTTAAGAAACTTCAAGCGATGAGAATGTTAACGCATAAGCACTGTAGGAATAAAACGGTGACTGTAATTAAGTTCTGAAGATCGAAATCACATACAATAGCAGTGTTCTGGAACAATACACAGAGATAATAATCGTTCTGGAAACAATACAATACGCAATCTTTATCTGCTTGTCTCCTATCTAAATCGGATGTACATACATTATGCAGATGTTTCTGCTTTTACAAAAGAACGTTTTTTGTCCTTTCTAATCTAAACCAATTTCCAAAAGCAAAACGAAATCAGTTTGGGAAACTATGGCTTTTTGCTGCCTTTGTGACCAAAAAGGCTGGGTTTGACCAGCATTGACCATGTATCTAGGAGCATTAGATTTGTTGTTGAATCGATTTTTCACCATGCATGTACATTCCAGATCACGTTCCTATCCATTTTTTTGACTTGCCTACCATGCCACGAGTCACATCATAAACCATTTACAGGAAGTCATGACATCCTGTAATTTTTGTTGAAAATTCCTAATTTTTAACATAAAAATTCACAAATTAAATTTAATGTAAATTAACAACTATAATGTTATTGATTAATCAATTTCGATGGATATGAGGGGTTTATGTGAGAAAAAGATAGACAAATTATGGATTTCTAGAAGAAAATGATGGCAATGAAATGGTACCAACATCTCCCCCAAGCTCAATGATTTAGCATGTCCTCATGTTAATCCTGATGTGCTTCCTTTATCCTCTGTTCCTGCCTATGCCTCTGCTGCTTGTAACAATGCATCTATATTCTTCTGAGCTTGGGCATCCTTCTGAATGTGGAGCTCGTGTTTCAAATTCTTGTATTTATCTTTGAGAGCTTTCTTTTGAGTATACCATTTGGTTGCCCATTTGCAAATGTCGGTTTGTTCAGCCTTGAGTTCTTTGATTTGCTCCTTTAGCTTCTCATTTTTCTGTTGAGTCTTCTTGCTCTGAGCTCTCAACATTTCATTCTCCCTCTTGATGACCTTCTCTAGCATGTTGGCCTCCATTAATTCTTCTTTTAGCTTTTCAATTTGTTTTTCTAACCTCCTTTGTTTCTTGTTTGCAGGTGGTGACTCTTTCCCTTGCTTGTTGTTACTCTCAACTTCCATTTCAGCTTCCGGTCCAGGCTGTGAATGAGCAATGCTCTCAATGTCCATCGGTGCATGTGCATTTGACTCTGGTTGATCTTCTTGTGTTTGGGTCTTTTGTATTCTCCTTGATCTTCTTGTATATGTAGTGAAAAATTTGTCTTGCTCAATTTTCTGGGCAACTTCTTGCCTCATCTTTCTCGTCCTTACACTACTGTTGTGTGGAGGGACATTTCTTGACTTGCGCATAGGGATTTCCTCATCAATGTCAAGCATAAATCCTGAGTGCTCTTGTTGTTCATGTTCATCTTCTCCATCTTTGATTTGATTAGCAACCAGAAATTCCTTCCATGTTTTTCCCCTCCTCTGCACTTCAAATTCAATTAGAATTTTAATTAACCCAAAATGATACAAGCTTTTATCCTCATTACCCTTTTGCTTTTGAATAGTTTTTGACATCTTAGTCAAACTCTGTAAGAGGAAATAGGGTAGACTAATGGTGCATTGCCCTTTTAAGTGCAGCAGGAATTTGATGTGATATAAATAGACTATGTTGTAACGACCCTCACACGTAACAAATTTCTGAATAATATACACCATTTCATCCCATGGGTGCATCAGCCAGCTTCTAGGGACACCCTTTTTCCAGTTAACAGAAGAAACCATCAACCTAGACATGAATTGGGTCCATGATTTTTCCTTGAATTGTTTTGTTTTGAAATAGTTTTCTCCTTCTGGGTTGATTCCCAAGGTTTGTGCTATGGTGTCCTCTGAAATCCTAAAAGAGAAGTTGCCTATCAATGCTTTCTCTCCATTAAATGTAAATGCAAACTGCTTAGTTACTTCTTCATTGTTCCCATTAAACTTCTCCAAGAAGGGTAACCATTACTTTTCCCTTAAAATTGTAATACAGTCATCATGATACTGGGAACTATCAAATGTATTAGGCTCTGCTCTATTAGTCATTTTGACAAAGAAACTCTTGTTCTAACCCTCTTTGTTTATGCTTAATAATTCAACAAGGGTCTCTTGATTTGTTACCTCTGTTTTGCGCTCCACTCAACCGACCTGGTAGCGCCCTCTGTTGTCGGGGTCTCCTTCTTCAATGGCTTAGGTAGCGACCGGGTGAATGTCCTCGGATTATGGCGGAGGTGGAAACTCGTGAGCCCAATTACTATGCTCTCCCTTTGTAGCATATGCTGTTCTCGACCTTCTTTAAAATCACAGCGTTTGAATTACTAGTATGGTAACGCCCTTTTTACAAATTGAGAATGAAATAAAACTTTAACAACTGACCTTACCCAATTTACTATAATGATAATGCAGAGCGCATTCATATTACAAAGACAGAGGAGTTGTACTGGGTTGTATAGGTACCATCATGAGAACGCCATAAGCATATATGGAGTGCTGGAGTGATGATAACGGATAGTTGTTTGCATGAGTCGACTTGGGTCAAATGATCGTTTTATAACTTGGCCGATTCAAAAATGATGAATGAAATCATTTAACACTTGGCTTTCCAATGACTCACCACATGTCCATTGCTCGTTGGTATTTGGCCGATTAGGAAAATGTTGGACCGATGATAAGGTTTGTTGGCCAATTCAAGAATGAGGAGTTAATAACAAGGTTTGAAGGGTGGTGTAGGAGAAGATTTAAAAATCGTAGGAGGAGTATGGTGATAGGTTAGAGTGTGTTGGGAAATGATAGTAGTTAGGAATGTGACAAGGGTGATGGGTATAGGGGTGTTTTTGAAATTGATCATAAGCAATCATAATCATCATATTTAACGCTAAAATAATCCAAGAATTTTAAATGTTAAAAATAAAAATTACAACAATACATTACACTGTGTTGGTTGATCAAGAGTTGAGTTGGCATGCATAGGTAGGACTGATCTTTATTGTCCAGATGTGACTAATCTTCACTGTCCATAACAGGTCCCTTCTGAGATGAATTTGGATACAATAGGTCCCTCTGAGATCTGGAGAATGTTTGTGCAGCTTCTTTGAAATCTGAAAAAGAACTATGTGTGCAGCTTCCATGATCTTTGGTATTGATGGAGCCTTGATGATAAGCAACCTTTGAAACTCTGTTGAAACTTTGTTGAAGCTTTGCTGAAGTAGCCTGATATAGCAGTCTTTAACAGGTCCCTTTGATGTTTGTTGAACAAGTCCCTCTAATATTGGTGTTGGTAACATAGTCTTCTGAATAGGTCCCACTGCATATTGCTTGAACAAGTCCCTCTGATTAGAACAAAGACAAAAACAACTTCTTTATTTAAATACTGAAGTGCTAAAACAAACTCTTTGAGAATTTACAATGAGGAGATGAGATAAGGAAAACAAAAATGCTGATGCTTCTCCCGCACTAAAGCATTGACTTGTCCTCAAGTCATTATTGAATCGATGAATCAAACAGTAAACAAATAGAACAAGGAATTCTTACCAGCCAAAGAATTGGTTTTCAAGTAAGAATTCTGGGTTAGAGTGTGCCAGAGTCTAGTTTTCACATTTAAACCATTATTATATTTTTTTAATTTTTTT
>APFE031279773.1:0-12445 GCA_000404065.3 Pinus taeda | reverse complement strand
TCTCTCCAAGCTTTTTGAGCATAGGAATAGAATCTTAAATCAACCTAAATAATTCGTTTCTTTAGGTCCGATAGACCAAAGTTTGGCCTCAGTGGACATTAACCATCATCATCATCATCAATAAAATAATTAAGCCAACTAGCTTAAATTATTCCCAAACCACTTTTACATTAGACTCGACTAAAAGCACTATGACTCACCTAATAATACGACAATAAATTTCACCCTAGCTTTGGGGTTTAAGCTGGAGGGAAAAAAACTCTTCTGATTAGCCATGTCTAGAAACATAGGTAATCAATGAGGTTAAAATACCTCTTAGGATGGAATTCATCATCAAGTTATAGGTTTACCTAGGTTGTTACATAGACTCAAGGTTTTACTAAGATCATTTACATTACATAACTTGCATAATGGGATAACCACAACACATGGACTGCTAATATGTGATCTGATCCTTGCTGAAAAGGTTGGTACTTCGGCTTCCCTGGAACTTTGACAATTTGAGTGCAACAGGACACAAACTCTACTATTATCTTCCTACACTGCGTGCAACTTGAACATCCTTCTTTCTCAAATAGTTAAGCATTCTCTTGGCCATCATGGACAACACTTTGATCATATTGCCATGCTCTTCCCTTTAAGGTGATATGCATCCTGGGAAAAACATCACTTAGAATGCTATCTTGTTAATCTTTGATACGAAAGTCAATAACAAGGTTCTCTATAATCAAATTACAACACTTGCCCTCAACTCTGCGTTTGATTATCATGATTCTCTTCCTCTGCATGGGTTCTTTACCAGGCCGTTTGTATCTTTGTCCGGCTCCAAAAATAGTTTTTATACCATTAGACTCTCACCTTCCTTTGACAATAGTTGGATTGGTTCTCCTTCCATTGCCAGCTCTATTATGTCAACAACACACTATTTCAAATTTTACTTGTTCCCATCCTTCCATCTCTTTGGACATGCATATCCACAATGTCCATGTGCTCCACACTTGAAACACATACCAGTGAATCTACCACCTCTGCCTCTTTCATGTCCTGGTCCTCACTTCCTCTTCCAACATTTTGGTTCACAGTGCCTGCTACTATCTTGGTCATTCTTTTTTTCAATTGGTTGTCCTCTCCTCACTATCTAATCTCATCTTTCTCTCAACATTTTTTCTTTCTTGCTAACTTTCCTTCAATGCTCAAAGCCATCTGGCACACTTATGACACAGATTGGACACTTAACATGCAATATTTATCTTGAAGGCACACCTTCAATCGATTCATGTACCTTGCAATTGCAATTGACTCTGAACTTTTCTGGCTTTGTCCATATTCTATAAACAATGTGTAAGATTCCTTGGTATACTGCTTTCCCGATCTCTCCATCGGCCTTAGATTCTGCAAACTTTGCAACAAAGTCATTGAGAAATCAATAAGCAGAAAGGTGATTGTGATGGCTCCACAAAATTGCGCTACGAGAATGAACCACCATTCTTGGATTATTTCAATGGTGAGCCAGGTATGTACAGACCTCATAGCTATAATCAAATCATGAATTTATAAACAAAATTAGAAACTTCAATAATATAATGAAATCTGGAAAGAAGATTTTTTGGGAGGGTTATGCAGGATATCCATTGAACTATAGTCTCCTGCATCACATGATTCGTGTTGTACAGAGTTTTATTTGAAATCTTGGCATTTTACAGTCAATTTCATTGTGTTTGCTTTGCTTGTTTGGGTTATATTGTCATAATTTGCTTGAATCATGATGCTGCATAGATTTGAAAAATGTGATGATTTTATTCTCTCTTGTATGGTGCAGTCTATATCTCCTATCAGTGGACACTACTGTCCAACAGAAGAAAACCTTCAGGACTTCATCAGTTTTCTTGCTAAAAATGGTGTTGACATGACTAATGTGGAGGTCCGTATTAAAATCAAGCAAATTTCTATTTTTACTTCATTCTTTATTCTTTGGCATCAGTGCAAGTTTGACTGGCATTGTCATTATGGTTATTATAATGCTTCAAATGTTTTTTTATCCTTTTTTATGCACTTCTGGAAACTTAAACACAAGCGCATACTAAACTTGATTTGGTTCTTCGCTAATCAGGATCTAATGTGGGAAATTTAAAAATTACAAAGCATCTGCCTGTTAGGGTTAAATACTAAATATATAATATTTGTCCATAATATTTAAACCGCATCTGTAATCAGCACTCTTAAATCCGATGATGAACCCAGCGCCAGGTTTGAAACGTTGACACACTACATTGTTGATGCAGTTCTTCGTGAATAATCTATGGACAATTTAACAGACCACAGAAACCTGAAGATAATATATGATATTTACTAACCAGCTTCTCGATGGTTATATTGAGATTCAAATAGGATATGGCATAGGCAATAAATGAGGGGAGCAGTTTATCTATAAGAAGTTTTCATCTTTTACATGGAATTTATGGTCTAAGATTATGGATTTTTGTTTTTTAAAATGTGTTTTTAAATGCACGAATGAATTTAGTATCCTATAAGAATTTTCCAGTATCAAAGTTGTGTAGATTATAAAACTCAAACTTAACATCCTACCACAAGATATTGGACAAAATCCATGGGAAAAATGAAAAGATAAAGTAGCAGTTGACTTTTTGTTAGTTGTTTTAAGTTGTTTTAAGTTTTAACATAGCTCTGAAGGTGAATATTTAAGTATGCATAGTAGCAGAAATGTCACTTAAATATTGGTTGCGAATTAGAACACTAGGAAAGTTCGAGTCTGAACAGTTTTGTTTTGAATTTTCACTATGTAAAACAGGGTTCAAATTCTGGGTTTGTACTCAGTTTATCCGAATTCTAATGCACTGTCGATCTCCTGATTCAACTTATAAAGCGAAGGGGTCCTTGTGACCTGGAAAATTCTTCTGATTTCAAGAATACTCACGTTAGTGATGGGTCACCCATTCTGTTTATTTCAAATGGTGCATGCATCTCTTCAAAGCTGTATTTAAGAGGAGTGTGGCCTAAAGTTCAACTGGTTTCTCATCAGCACAGGGAGGAAAGAGAACAAAAATTTGAAATAATATTTGGCCTCAACAAGGGGAAACTTGTACTGAACATTATGTTGTGGCCTTGGGGGTTACTTCTACTAAACATTATGGCAGCATGTCCAAAGCAATCATATCATTATATTTTTGTTGGGTCTTTCATAAATTGCCTGGAGCTTTCTACTTTCAAGCTCTCTAATGTTTGAGGCTGCTGCGATCCTGTTTCTGTAAAACGCCAGAACTAACACCACTGTTTTCTGTTATTTATTTCGGTTTCTTCAATCTCATCCGTTCAGGGATATGTGGCCTAATTGGCTTCTATTGATTTATGTCATTCTACTTGTTGTTGAATATCGTGTTAATTGTCATTTGAGTGAAAAGTGATTAACTTTTGCAAGTTTCCTGAAGTTGTAGTTGTGTTGGTTTTTCAGAGGAGACCAGGTTATGATGGAAAATCAAATGAACTTGGAAAGGATCTTATAATTGAGAGTGGGTTGAATGCAAAACAGGACAGAGAAGAGCAGGTTCGTGTAAATATTCTAAGCAAGACATGCATTAGTCGCAGAGATCAAATTTGAGATTTTATTGCCATTCAAGACCCCTTTAGCCTTTCATAGAAAGGCATTAAATTACTTCCTTAACAAAAGAAATTTAAAATGCAAAATTGCTTGTCAATTAAGAAGTGAAGATCATTTCATATTGATTACAAATGAAGGGCTATTATTCTTGCATGTCAATGTTTAGTTCTTAAGAATTAATATTAAAATTCGAGAAAAAATTTATTTATGAATTTCAAAGTAGTATAATATATTGCTCAAACATGAATGCCATGTTAATTGTCATTTGAATGAAAAGTGTTTAACTTTTTGCAAGTTTCCTGAAGCTGCAGTTGTGTTGCTTTTTTAGAGGAAACCAGGTGATGATGAAAAATCAAATGAACTTGGAAAGGATCTTATAATCGAGAGTGGGTTGAATGCAAAAGACGACAGAGAAGAGCAGGTTCGTTATATAAGAAGAAAATATTCTACATGGACATGTATTAGGAGCACAGATCAAATTTGAGCTTTTTATTGTCCTTCGAGACCTTTTTAGACTTTCATAGAAGGTCATTAAATTATTTCCTCAGAAAAGAAATTTAGAATAAGAAATTGCTTGTTAATTAAGAAGTGGAGATTATTGATTACAAATGAAGGGCTATCACTTTTACATGTCAATGTTCAGTTCTTAAAAGTTAACACTTGAAACTAGAGAAAATATCTTTATGAATTTCAAAGGAGCATATTATATTATTCAAACATAAATTTCATGTTAATTGTCATTTGAATGAAAAGTGATTAATTTTTGCAAGTTTCCTGAAGCTGTAGTTGTGTTGATTTTTCAGCGGAGACCATGTTATGATGAAAAATCAAATGAACTTGGAAAGGATCTTATAATCGAGAGTGGGTTGAATGCAAAATAGAACAGAGGAGCAGGTTCGTTACACGAGAATAAAATATTCTACATAGGACATGCATGCATTAGGAGCACAAATCAAATTTGAGCTTTTCATTGTCCTTCAAGACCCTTTTAGCAAGGTCATTAAATTATTTCTCAGCAAAAGAAATTTAGAATGAGAAATTGCTTGTCAATGAAGAAGTGAAGATCATTCCATATTGGTTACAAATGATGGGCTATCACTCTTACATCTCAATGTTTAGTTCTTAAAAATTAATACTTGAAACTTGAGACAAAATATCGTTATGAATCTCATAGTATAATATGAATCTCATAGTATAATATATTACTCAAACATGAACTTCGTAGTTGGTAAATGTTATTGGATCCTTTTGCAATTCATTTATCTTAGCTTTCCATGGATATAGATCAGTAGAGCTGTGGCGTCTGATCTCCATGTTGAATCGTACTTTTATAGCATTGAACATTACATTAATGGTAAAACTTACTCAAGAGACTTTCCCAAATAGTTTCAAGAGGCTTTCCCAAATAGTTGGCCCTAAGCATCAATACAATATTCAAGAAATTTTCTTTCAATTGAATGTTTTATAATCAAGGATTGCTTTTGCAAAAGTTTCTCGTGGTGTAGCACACTAGCAACTAGTTTAAGTGGTTCTTAAAATAATACTTTAGGAAGATTGTGCTTGTTGACGTAGAAATTTTCTGCATTTATGCCATTGGAGCCAAACTTCCATGGAAGTTATAAATCTAATTTATATTGTGGAAATTAATCATAGTTAGAGTAACAACCTGACAACTTTTTCATGACATAGTTTCATATTTTTGAATAACTATATAGCTTTCGATGAATAGCTCACCAATACCAAAATTGGATATGAAAACCTTATTATCACTTTTTATGACCAACTCTGATGAGTTCAAATCAAAGTATCTTCAGGGAATCCGATAAAAGGACATTGATCTCTAGTTGAGGTTCCAACTGTGAAAATTTTTAGGGTATATATGGAACCACATGATGATTGATGCTACTAGATGTTTAGAGTGCAATGTCTTCGTAAAATTGTTCACATATATTTTTTGAACTTTTAGAGTGAAAAGCATTGTTAAGTTTAGGTATGTTCTATGCTTAGAGCAATTTATTTCAATTTTCATAGTTAGCTCAATATCTTTTTCAGATTAGCAATCACATAAGCATTAAAGTAAACTGCAGATAGAACATAAACATAAATCACAGAAGAGAAGCCAAGATAAGAGGACACAAGATGTGGTGCTAGCCAGAGACAAACCCCAATGTGGGGAAACCCTTGATCAATTCTTCTTATATGTTCTTCAATAGTTCAACAGACAGAGAGAGAGATATTACATTTACAATAGAAGTCAACACTTTGACTTATCTAGATAAGAGCATAGATCATCTCTAAGAAGATGATATATGAGATCAGTTGAAGACATGCTACTTCAACCGATTCTCCAAGGTGACTCCTTCACCTATCATCGTGCTGCATCTCATCATCATGCTGCACCTCACCGTGCTGCACCATGCTACACCCATCATCACAATGCTGCATCTTATCATGCTTCATCAATCATGATGGTACCCAACACTGTATTGCATCATGTACCCTCATGTGCGATTGTTGCACCTTGTTTTGCCACCATGTGGTTGTTGCACCTTGCTTACCATATTGCTGTCCCAATTGCTATTGCAACACCATGTCTTGTTGCTGTCCCAATTGCTATTGCATCACTATGTCTTGCTACTGTCCCAATGCTTACTGCTATCCACGTGCCTTTGCTGCCATGTCACAGCTGTCCCATGTATCTATACAACACTATGTACCTTGTTGTCCCATATATCTTAACAACACTATGTACATTGTTGTCCCATATATCTTGACAACACTGTGTACCTTGTTGTCCCATATATCTTGATAGCACTATGTACCTTTCTGTCCCATATATCTTGACAACACTATGTACCTTGTTGTCCCATATATCTTGGCAACACTATGTACCTTGCTGTCCCATATATTAGCACTGTTGTACTAGTTGCCTTGCTGTCCCATGCATCTAACTATCAGTCCACAAACAACCCTCAATTCGCTGCATGCTACTGCTGATTTCTGCCTAGGGTTCTGTGCATGTACTTGACTAGTTAGGGCACACCAACAAGCCTAACTTATAGGGAGAATACCCCTGTTTTCCTCGCTGTCCTTAGAGATGACTGCGACCTAGTTAGGAGGTCCTTTCTCTCCCAAAAACTGTTGTAATAGTCTCTTACTGCATCCCTATAAATAGAGATATACACCCCAATATCATGCATAAAACAATCATGAAACCCACCACTAGTCTGCGGCCTAATTTGCACGGTAAGATTGTGCCAATGTGTCACCTCAAGCCATCCTTCTTGCCTCATGCAATGACTAAGAGCTGCAGCTCTTCTTCTCTAAAATCCACACCCAAAACAGTCCACAAACTCGAACCTGCCTCAGCATTGCTTGCTCCAAATTCGCACTATATTTCAGACCTTAGGATTCAATTAGGGTATCTAGCGTTAGGGTTGCCTTAGGTCTGCGTTAGGGCAACCTTATATTTGCATCTAGGGCAGCCTTCCATGTGTGTCTAGGGTAGCCTTCCATCTGTTTGTAGGGAAGCCTTCCATGTGTGTCTAGGGCAGCCTCTCTTCCTCCAACGTCTAAGGCTTCCACTCCTAGATTTCTCTTCCACTAAAACCCAAGACAAGTGGAGAGAAATCAAGATAGAAGTGTGTGTGAAATGACTCTCAAGTCATCTCCTTTTATACTAAAATGTTGAGCACATTTGGGGTTTACTTGGTTGCTGCCCGACCTTGACGAATTGTCTTATAACACAAATAAATTCATAATTCTATGAATACTTATCGGAATTCGATGATCTTTAGATCAATCCTACATCTCTCGATGAGAGGGATCCAAGAAAAATATCAGCTGCCATAAATAAGATGACCCACATGAATTTTGGCCCTAGTTGCCAATTTTAACACTCCCTCTCAATTAGGGAGAACTCCATCTACTGATCCATATGTCCGATTGTACTATCTCTACCATCAGTGCCTTGCACTGCTCTGCTCTGTTGAGCTCTACTATGTTATGCTCTGCTCTGCTGAACCATGAAGAAGAAGAATTGATTGAGAATGTCTCATTCCATTCTCTACTGACCCAATGTCTCATACCATTCTCTACTGACCCATAGTCAGTTCCATATGAAGAGAGTGTGTCATATCACTCTTACTAACCCGAAGTCAGTTTTATTAATCCTAGATCACTATCACACGAGAGTGTCTCAAACCACTCATACTGATCTTAGATCAGTTTCATTGATCCCAGATCAATGGAGGTCATCCTAGCATAGGGAGTATGGTAGATACAACGATTCGTCCATCGATAGTAATACTATGGTCCCTAACCTCATTTCCCTGCTCATTGATCAGATGAGAGGTACTTCCCATGAGTCCCAAACTGCATGGGTAGTATGTTTCGACAGGAGAACTAATCATCCTGTCCATAGAAGAATGAATCATCCTGCTCCACAGTCACCACGGGAGAACTAATCATCCCGACCCACAGGAGAACTAATCATCCTATTTCATTGTTTCCACGGGAGAACTAATCATCTTGTTCCACATTGGCCACAGGGTATCACAGGGGAAGGTTGAACCTGTCATCCTGTACATAGTGCACCACTAGGGGAGGGTGAGTCACCGTGTGGTCCTATGTTGCTCTAGTAAGTACCCCAAGCCCCCAGAGCTCCTAGAGCTCAATGCATGAAACATGCAGGACCCTTATAAGAAGGTTTCTCAATGACTCCAAGTAGTTCGGGAAAGTCACAGATTTGACCTTTCCTCGGGGCTTTGACAAAATGTCTATGACCTGTACATCAGTCTTAATGCGATGGAGCCTCCTCGCTCATCGACTTACCATATCCCAGATATGGCAGTATTTGATGTCTATTTGCTGGAGCAATCATCGAATACAGGATTCCTCAATAATCGAATCCCCCCTCTGGTTGTCACAAAGAATCACAGTGGTATTCATCATGTGTACAAAAAACTCAAGAGCTTCCGCAGCCAGGCAGCTTCACATGAGATCATACTCGTAGCTATGTATTCGGTCTCAGCGGTGCTTATAACAATTGACTTCTGCTTCCTGCTCATCCATGATATTGAAGTAGAATCCAAAGAGAACCAGCACTAAGAAGTGCTCTAGTGATCCTCCACACTGCCCGCCCAGTCAACATTCAAATAATCACGCAGTTTCATATTTATGGCAGTGTATCTCAATCCATGAGAGATTGTGCCTCGAAGATATCTCAGAAAATTCATGGCACCAACCAGTGAGGCTCAAACAAATATGAGCTCAACATGCTAATTGCAAAACATATATCCAGACAGAAGTTCACCAAAACATCAATGCAAATGAGTTTATGAAACTCAAAGGAATTTCCAAAATCTGGTCGCTCATCAACACCATATAACTTTTGAAAGTTAAGATCCTTGAGGTAGTCACTGGCTTGTAGTTTACCATTCCACATCCGGAATCCAACTCCCTCTTACTTCTGCAAGTGAGAGGGTCTGCACTTGTCAGAAATAGGTTGTCCTCAAAAGGTGCCGATATGATAGGTCTATCATCCACAACCTTCGAGCAATGGTTTGGATCGGTTTCACTCCTAGTGAATCTCACCTTCATCAGACAGCTATCAATCCTCTCATACTATGCCCGAGGTGTTTTGCTTCAAGCCATAGAGAGCTTTCTTCCACCTATATACATGAGATTCCCGATCATAAATCTCAAATTCCTCTGGATGTTCCAAACCTGTGGACCTGCTACATGAAGGGAATGGTCCCCTTGTGAGATTTTCCTTCGGTACATCTCAAACATGTACCTTCATGCTCCCTTTGAATTTAGGCATCCCTGTCGTCACCTTTCCATCAATGAATTCCACCCTGAAACCTTTGACTTCCATTGTCGAAATGGACACCAGGTTCTTCTTGTGATGAGGTACATAAAATAGATTCTGTAAATGAATCAAGTTACCCTCATTCAATTGAGGAGTAACATCCTACACCCTTTTCGGAATAGGTGGCATCGGCTCCAAGTATAATTCCATGATTGTTTCCATCTCTACCAGATTCGAGAGAGCACCCTTTTATTTGATGAGGCGCCTTGAAGCACTACAATCAATAAGCCAGATTCCCAAAGAATCTGAAGGAGAGGGCCAATACAAGATAACTCTTCTTTATCTTATCTGAAACAACATTTGATTCTTCATACTTGGGGTTCCTTTCTTTCATTGAAGAGTCGGCTGTATCCTTGATGACTTGCATTACCTGTCATTCCTATGATCATTGAAGATGCCCCTGGAATGATTGTTATCATCATCAAGTGATGTGTCCTTACCAGTCGGACACTCCTTCGCATGATGACCGAACTGCCTTTCCTTCCATCCTTATATTCAGACTTTCCATAGAAGTGATCTTTAAGTACGCCATTAGAAGCTTCTGTGGCACCACTTTGATAATATTCTCTGCTCCGACTTCACCCTCAGTGAATTTGAAGAGGGATGAGGAATCCATTGATCCTTTTGTCCTTTCCCAACTATCTTCGATGATTGCTCTTACACTCTTGCTTGGGCTTTGTCTTCACCTCACCTCTGATACCATGTTAAGTTTAGGGATGTTCTATGCTTGGAGCAATTTATTTCAAATTTCACAGTTAGCTCAATATCTTTTCCAGATTAGCAATCACATTAGCATTAATGTAAACTACAGACAGAACATAAACATAAATCATAGAAGACAAGCCAAGACAAGAGGACACAAGATGTGGAGCCAGCTAGGGACAAACCCAATGTGGGGAAACCCTTGATCAATTCTTCTTATATGTTCTTCAATAGTTAAGTAGAGAGAGAGAGAGATAGTACATTTACAACAAAAGTCAACACTTTGACTTATCTAGATAAGAGCATAGATCATCTCTAAGAAGATGATACATGAGATCAATTAAAGACATGTTGCTTCAACTGATTCTCCAAGGTGACTCCTTCACCTATCATCGTGCTGCATCTCGTCATCATGCTACTCCATGCTGCACCCATCATCACAATGCTACATCTTATCATGCTTCATCAATCATGACAGTACCCATCACTGTATTGCATCATGTACCCTCATGTGCCATTATTGCACCTTGTTTTGCCACCATGTGCTCACTGCACCTTGTTTACCATACTGCTGTCCCAATTTCTATTGTAGCACCATGTCTCGTTGTCGTCCCAATTGCTATTGCAACACTATGCATTGCTCTTGTCCCAATGCTTACTACTATCCATGTGCCTTTGCTGCCATGTCACAGCTATCCCATGTATCTATACAACACTATGTACATTGTTGTCCCATATATCTTGACAGCAATATGTACCTTGCTGTCCCATATATCTTGACAACACTATGTAGCTTGCTACTCGATATATCTTGACAAAACTATGTACCTTGATGTCCCATATATTAGCACTGTTGTACTAGTTGCCTTGCTGTCCCGTGAATCTAACTATCAGTCCACAAACACCCTCAATTCACTGCATGCTACTGCTGATTTCTGCATAGGGTTCTGTGTATGTACTTGACTGGTTAGGGCACACCAACAAGCCTAACGTATAGGGGGAATACCCCTGCTTCCCTCGGTGTCCTTAGAGATGACTGCGACCTAGTTAGGGGGTCCTTTCTCTCCCAACAATTTCTGTAATAGTCCCTTACTGTGTCCCTATAAACATAGATATACACCCCAATATCATGCATAAAACAATCGTGAAACTCACCACTAGTCTGCAGCCTGATTTGCACGGTAAGACTTCTCCAATGTGTCACCTCAAGCTATCCTTCTTGCCTCATGCAATGGCTAAGAGCTGCAACTCTTCTTCTCTAAAATCCACACCCAAAACAATCCACAAACTCGGACATGCCTCAGCCTTCTTTGCTCCAAATTCGCACTATATTTCAGACCTTAGGATTGCATTAGGGCATCCAACATTAGGGTTTCTTTAGTTCTGCATTAGGGCAGCCTTTTATCTACGCCTAGGGAAACCTTCCATCTGCGTCTAGGGCAGCCTTCCATGTGTGTCTAGGGCAGCGTCTCTTCCTCCAATGTCTAGGGCTTCCACTCCTCGATTTATCTTCCACTAAAACCTAAGAAAAGTGGAGAGAAATCAAGATAGAAGTGTGTGTGAAATGACTCTCAAGTCATATCCTTTTATACTAAAACGTTGAGCACATGTGGGATTTATTTGGTTGTTGGCCGACTTTGACGAATTGTCTTATAACACACATACATTCATAACTCGATGAATACTTATCGGAATTGGATGATCTTTAGATCAATCCTACACCTCTCGATGAGAGGGATCCAAGAAAAATATCAGTTGCCATAAATAAGATGACCCACATGGAGTTTGGCCCTAGTTGCCAATTTTAACAAGCATTCTATCTTTTACATATAAATTATATCTTTCGAGCATTAGGTATTTGTTTGAAAGATTCAAGAAGCCAATACACATAGTGTTTTAAGATTTGTTTGGTAATTGTTTTAGTTTGAATAATGTCCTCATGTATAGATCTCTACCCTACAAAAATGTTTTCCTTCATTCAAACCACTATGCATACATTCAATTTGTTTTATAGTTATATTCTGATATTAAGTAGTCTGCATATATTTTAGTATACTATGTTTTAAAATTTGATGATTGCTCGCATTGTGGGGATCAAATTTTATATATATGTTTGTAAAATCTCAAAAAATAATGACATAGTTTAACATTATTTTCAATATAAAGATAATCATTAAGATTAAACATACATTAATTTCTTTTTAGTAAAATAAAGTTTTTTTTTTTTTTTTTTTTTCAATTTTTTTTTTTTTTTT
>APFE031279766.1:25616-41920 GCA_000404065.3 Pinus taeda | reverse complement strand
ATAAATAACAAATAGTATAAACCTTATAATAAAGATGGTTAACCATGGTTGATTTTCATATTGAGACAGTCTTTCTCACAATGTGATGTTGGCCTATGGATGACCATACTTGTCACAATGTGACATTGGACCAAGTGATTGATAAACCCAAGGGATATAAATACTTCCATTGATAAACCAAGGGATTAATTTTAAAACCCTAAGGTATTATAAACCCAAAGGCATAATATTAAACCCAAAGGATTAATATTATGAAAACAAGGTATATAAACCCTAAGATAAATATTATAAACCTAAGGGAATAATAAACCCAAAAGATTAATATTAAAAACTCAAGGGATTATAAACCCAAGGGAATAATTTTAAACCCAGGGCATAAATATTATAAACCAAAGGTATATAAACCCTAAAATAAACATGGTTGAAGACAAGTTATTTTCATATTGACACAATCTTTGTCACAATGCAACATTGGACAATGGTTGGCCATGGTTGATTTTCATATTGAGACAATCTTTGTCACAATGTGAAGTTAGACCATGATTGACCATGACTAGTACTAATATTGTTACTAAAAATATTAATAATAAATAACGAATATTATAAACTTTATAATAAATATGGTTAACCATGGTTGATTTTCATATTGAGACAATCTTTCTCACAATGTGGTATTGGACCAAGGGATTGATAAACCCAATGGATATGAACACTTCCATTGAAAAACCCAAGGGATTGATAATATAAACCCAAGAGATTAATATTATGATCCCAAGGTATATAAACCATAAGATAAATATTATAAACCTAAGGGAATAATAAACCCAAGAGATTAATTTTAAAAACTCAAGGGATTATAAACCCAAGGGAATAATTTTAAACCGAGGGCATAAATATTATAAGCCAAACGTATATAACCCTTAAAATAAACATGGTTGACCACAATGATTTTCATATTGACACAACCTTTGTCACAATGCGACATTGGACAATGGTTGGCCATGCTTGATTTTCATATTGAGAAAATCTTTGTCACAATGTGGCATTAGACCATGGTTGACCATGGTTGTCACAATGTGACATTGGACCAAGAGACAATCTTTGTCACAATGTGACCATGGTTGACCATTGGTGACCATGGTTGTCACAATATGACATTGGATCAAGAGATAATCTTTGTCACAATGTGACTATGGTTATTGACCATGATTGATTGTAATGTCAAGATAATATTTGCCACAATGCGGCGTTGGACCATGGTTGATCATGACTGATTTTCATATTGAGACAGTCTTTGTCACAATGTGACAATGGACTATGGTTGAACATGATTGATTTTTATATTGAGAAATGTTTGTTATAAACCCAAGGTATATAAACCCTAAGATAAATATTATAAACCTTAAAATAAACATGGTTGACCACAAATTATTTTCATATTGACAGAATATTTGTCAAAATGCGACGTTGGACTATGGTTGACCATGAGTGATTTTCATATTGAGATAACCTTTGGCATAATGGACATTGGACAATGGCTGGCCATGGTTGATTTTCATATTGAAACAATCTTTGTCACAATACGACGTTGGACCATGGTTTACCATGGATGACCATGGTCTTCACAGTGTGACATTGGACCAAGAGATAATATTTTTTATAATGTGACCATAAACCCTATAATAAACATGTTGACCATGATTGAGAATGGTTGATTTTTATATTAAGGCAATCTTTCTCACAATGCAACATTGGACCATGGTTGACCATGGATGACCATTGTTGTCACAATGTGACGTTGGACTATGGTTGATCATGATTCATTTTCATATTGAGACAACCTTTGGAATAATGCGACATTGGACAATGCTTGATTTTCATATTGAGACAACCTTTGTCACAATACGATGTTGGACCATGGTGTACCATGATTGAGTTTATAAAACATCATTGACCATGGTTGACCCTAGGGTATAATAAACCCTAGGGATAAATATTGAAAACCGAAGGGATTATAAACCTAAAGGAATAATATTAAAACCTAGGAATATGAACCCTTAGATTAATAAACCCAAGGGATAAATATTATAAACCAAAGGGATAAATATTATAAGCCCAATGTATATAAACCCTAGAATAAATATTATAAACCCTAAAATAAACATGGTTAACCATGTTTGATTTCCATATTGAGACAAACCTTATCACAATGAAAAGTTGGGCCATTCTTGACCATGCTTGACCAAGATTGATTTCCATATCGAGACAATCTTGTCACAATGCAATGTTGGACCATGGTTGATTTCCATATTGAGACAAACATTTTTCACAATGCAGCATTCAATCATGGTTGATGATTGTTGGCTATGATTGACCATGATTGATATTCTTAAGCCAAGGGAATAATAAATCCAAGGGATTGATATTATAAACCCAAGTGAATAATAAATCCAAGGGGTTGATATTATAAACCCAAGTGAATAATAAACCCAAGGAATTAATACTAAAACCTTAAGGGATTATGAACCCAAGGGAATAATATTAAACCCAAGGGACTAATATTTTAAACACAACATATATAAACCCTAAGATAAATATTATAAACACTAAAATAAACATGGTTGACCATGGTTGATTGTAATTTCAAGACAATCTTTTCCATGATGTGACGTTGGACCATGGTTGATCATGGTTGATTTTCATATTGAGACAATGTTTGTTACTACGTGACATTGAAACATTGTTGAACATGATTGATTTTTTATATTGATAAAAGTTTATTATAAACCTTAAGATAAATATTATAAACCTCAAAATAAACATGGTTGACCATGGTTTACCATGGATGATTTTCATATTGACACAATTTTTGTCACAATGCGATGTTGGACTATGGTTGACCATGATTTATTTTCATATTGAGACAACCTTTGGCACAGTGAGATGTTAGACCATGGTTGTCACAATGTGACGTTAGACCAAGAGACAATCTTTGTTATAATGTGATCATAAACCCTACAATAAACATGGTTGACCATGGTTGATGATGGTTGATTTTCATATTTAGACAATCTTTCTCACAATGTGGCATTGGACCATGGTTGATCATGGTTGTCATAATGTGATGTTGAACTATGATTGATCATGATTTATTTTCATATTGAGACAACCTTTGTCACAATATGATGTTGGACCATGGTGTACCATGATTGAGTTTATAAAACATGGTTGACCATGGTTGACCATTATCGAATAATAAACCCAAGGTATTAAAGTTAAAACCCCAAGGGATTATGAACCCAAGGGAATAATATTAAACCCAAGGGACTAATATTTTAAACGTAGCATATATAAGCCCTAAGATAAATATTATAAACACTAAAATAAACATGGTTGACCATGGTTTATTTCCATATTGAGATAATCCTTGTCACAATGTGATGCTAGAACATGACTGATCATGCTTAACTGTGCTTGATTTTCATATCAAGGCAATCTTTGTCACAATGCAACATTTGACCATGGTTGACCATGATTATCATATTGAAACAATCTCTGTCATAATGCAATATTGGACCATGGTTGAGATAATGATTGATTTTCATATTGAGAAAATATTTGTCACAATGCAACGTAGGAGCATGGCTAACCATGGTTGACCATGTTTGATTTTATAAAATATCGTTGACGATGGTTGATCATGTTTGAATTTATAAAACATGTTGACCCTTATCGATATTATAAACCCAAGGGAATAATAAACCATGGGGATTAATACTAAAAACCCAAGGGATTATAAACCTAAGGGAATAATATTAAACCCTAGGAATATGAAACCTTAGATTAATAAACCTAAGGGATTGATATTATAAACCCAAGGGATAAAAAATTATAAACCCAAGGTATATAAACACTAAGATAAATATTCTAAACCCTAAAATAAACAAGGTTGACCATGGTGGATTTTCATATTAAGAAAATCCTTGTCACAATGCAATGTTTGACCATAGTTGACCATGTTTGACCATGATTGTTTTCATATTGAGACAATATTTGTCACCATGTGACACTGGACCATGGTTGAACATTGTTGATTTTCATATTGAGACAATTCTTGTCCCAATGCGACATTTGACCATCGTTGGATTTGATTGACCATGGTTGACCATGATTGATATTATAAATACAAGGGATTAACACTAAAACCCCAAGGGATTATGAACCCAAGGTTATAATACTAAACCTAAGGCATCAATATTATAAAGCTAAGGTATATAAACCCTAAGATAAATATTATAAATGCTAAATTAAACATAGTTGACCTTGGTTGATTTTCGTATTGAGACAATCCTTGTCATAATGAAACGTTGGACCATGGTTGACCATGCTTAACCGTGGTTGATTTTCATATCAAGATAATCTTTGTCATAATGTGACATTCGACCATGGTTGACCATAATTGGCCATGAATGGCTATGTTTGATTTTATAAAACATGGTTGACCAAGGTCATGATTGGTCATGGTTGACAATGGTTGACCATGATTATCATGTTGAGACAATCTTTGGCATAATGTGACGTTTGAACAAGGTTGAGACAATGAACCATTAAATTAATAAACCCAAGGGATTGATATTATAAACGCAAGGGATAAAAATTTATAAACCCAAGGTTTATAAACAATAAGATAAATATTCTAAACCCTAAAATAAACATGTTTGACCATGGTGGATTTCTATATTGAGAAAATCCTTGTCACAATGTAACATTGGACCATGGTTGACAGTGTTTGACCATGATTGATTTTCATATCAAGACAATATTTATCACCATGTGACATTGGACCAACGTTGACCATGGCTGATTTTCATATTGAGACAATCCTTGTCACAATGTGACATTCAACCAGGGTTGACCATGGTTGCACATGGTTGGATATGATTGACCATAGTTGATATTATAAACCTAAGGGAATAATAAACTCAAGGGATTAACACTAAAACCCCAAGGGACTATGAACTCGAGGGAATAATACTAAACCCAAGGTACCAATATTATAAACCCAAGGTATATAAACCCTAAGATAGATATTATAAACACTAAATTAAACATGTTGACCATGGTTGATTTTCATATTGAGACAATCCTTGTCACAATGCGACGTTGGACCATGGTTGACCATGCTTAACTATGGTTGATTTTCATATCAAGACAAGCTTTGTCACAATACGACATTCGACTATGGTTGACTATGATTGACCATGGATGACAATGTTTGATTTTATAAAACATGGTTGAACATGGTCGACTAAGGTCATGATTGACCATGATTATCATATTGAGACAATCTTTGTCATAATGCGACGTTTGACCATGATTGAGACAATGAATGATATTATAAACCTAAGGGAATAATAAACCCAAGAGATTAACACTAAAACCCCAAGGGATTATGAACACAAGGGAATAATACTAAACCCAAGTTCCAATATTATAAGCCTAAGGTATATAAACAGTAAGATAAATATTATAAACACTAAATTAAACATGGTTGACCATAGTTGATTTTCACTCATTTCCAAAATATCATGAGATAAATTCATTTTTTAAATATTAAATAAAATATCATGAAGTGAATTAATTATTTAAATATTATATTTTAAACATAATATTACTATTTAATCTAATAGTTTAAGATAATATTATATTTGGTTTGTTGCAATAACATCTTTTCCATACATAATTGTAAAATACTTTGTTTCTTGTAATACGATAATAAATTAATATAGAAACTCTTAGATTTATATTAAAGAAATGTAAAAAAAAAATCATTAAAAATTAAATAATTAAAGTATTATTAAAAATTATGAAAACTATCATGGTTATTGATTCAAATATGTTTCAATTTACAAGTAAAAACACTTCGTGTCCAGAAATCTCTTTAGAATTGGGTAGATTTCTCGAAGAACTACAGATAAAACCTCAGACCTCTGACACAAACAACAAATGTTAAAGTTCTGAGCACAAATAGAAAGTTTACCTGCTAGCTTGCCACAATATTTTGGAGGTCAAAGCCCTGCAATTGCATTTGCAGAAGCTTAATTAATCTTGAATTATTTCGCTCATAGAGAGACATACAAACCCTAAATTATAATTAAATCTTGAATACCTGAAATTTCACATTCGGGAAATATTTTTGAAATATAGGAGCATGCTGCAACATAAAAGTACCAATCGCTAGATAAATTATTTATAGGAAACTAAATTAAAGAACTCTCCATCAATAATCTTCTTTTAATGTTCTAGCTCCTGCACAGACCTGCAAAATATTTTCCCCTTGTAACTCTAGAAATTCTATTAAAGATCAAATAAGGAATAGTATGCAGTCGAGATTTGAATAAAATCTCACCATTTTCCCGTTTTAAATATCAATGAAGAGGTGAGATTTGAATAAAATCTCACCATTGCTTCACCTCTCCATCGCTCCATGCTCCAGACTCAGATGAAGGATATTCCTTCAAACACCATCGTCGTCGTCCACTTGTACACAAAATAAAAGGTCAACATTGGTACATCCACCCGGGGTTGATATAGAGACGCCTTCGACAAATAAGTTGGTAAAGTCGGTATTAGGGTATGAGGTGACTCTCAGCCAATTTGCTAGTTACCGTTTAACAATTTGCTTTTTTTTTTAAAGATTGAAAAAGGTGGGAAATCAAACCCAGACTTAATAGTAAGGTCAGCAACACTTCGCCAATTTTTTTCGAGATTGAAAAGGGTTAGGAATCAAACCCAAGACTTAAGACTCCCCATTGTTCTATTATTGAAATATATGTTTGTTTCGTGAGGTGTAACCTTGTTTTATAGGCAGATTTTTATATCCAGTAACCAAAATTTAAACCTAATTATGGTATGTATCCTTATTTTGTTAAAGGATATCCTTTGTGGGTTCTCCTACTCTAAAAGTTTAATTTGATGATTTCATGGCTAGAGAAGTTTTGCCGAAAAAAATGCTAGATTATGTAAGTTATTATATTAATAAATCAATTATTAATAATAATAATAACTAAATTAATAAACAATATAAAAGTGAGAATATTATATATAAACACAATTAAATAAAAACTAACAAAGTAGTTTTGAATAAAAGGGAACAAAAATTAAGTATAAAAATAGAAAGAATAAGTAAAGTTAAAAAAGTAAAAAAATAATAAAATAAGTATGAATTAATTTAAGAAAAATTTTGAGTTAAAGAAAATTTAAGAAGTTGGCATGATGACACATGGATTGTGTGCATGAAGATTCCTTTTTGATTTTTAGAACAATTGTTTTACTTAATGGATGCATCTTTTTTCAGAGGAGAATTCTAGGACAGAATGATTCACTTCCTGTAGTAGTTGATTGAGCATTCGAGGGTGGTCAACTATAAAAATATTTTATGCAACTGAGCCCATAGGAGTGGACATCCCTCCTTAAAGAATTATTGCGATTAAGGAGATTCGAATAGCACAACTCATCCAAAATATCCAGTTAGTTATATCTTCGCTTTACAATAGAAATTGTAAGAAATTTGCTATTGCTAATGAAATCTAACTGAAATTGAGAGACAAAAATGTCTTCTACTATTTTGCAGAAAGGAAAACACACGATCGAAACACATGCAATAACATGCAACCATCAAAACACAAGGAACACAAAGATTTTATAGGGGAACACAAATGGGAAAAACCCCTCCGTTGTTTTTTAGTAATTCAGATGAGAAAGAGAAACAATTACAATGTCTTTCTTCAAATATGAAGCACACCTTGCACTATAAATAAATTATCTTGCTCCCTGACCTACTCTAGCCAACACTTAGCCAATTCAAGCCTCAACCAACATCCTAATTCCTTGCAAAACCTTGGAGGAATTAAGCTCCTAAAAAATAGGGAAATCCCCTATTTCCTTACGCAAATCCAAGGGGAATTGATTGCTTTGTTAGTGCAAAAAGCACTATACATTCAACAATATACAATTATAAATGCAAATGTGCCTTTTCCATCCACTCAACTAGATAATTCGAATTCCATGCATCAATGGGTCTACTTTTAGTTGATTGACTAGTTAACTAAGAGATCAATGAGTTAACAACAATTCTGCTACTCAACCGACCTTCAACTAACTTAATTAATGTATTGAGACTAGTTAATCGACTTCAATTGAAAATCCAAACCTACAAACTCGAATTAGGTGATCTAACTAGGAGACAGGGCCATGTCACTCTAGCTAACTGCAATCCAAGTCATCTTGTTGATGTGGAAAATTGAATTTTCTCCATTTTACTAAGGCACTAGTCAAATGAATCCTTTCTTGCTACAATTTCAACACTCCCTCTTAGCAAGAAAAATATATGCACAACCCCAATCTTGCTCTTGTAAGAATGCACTGTGACAAAACTCCCTCTCATTTTTGTTATTACTACTGCAACAACTGCAACTGAGAAGTATCCAAAATACTGAATCAACTGTGTCTTTGAGCTACAACTATCTCCTGAGCATCTCACTACTACTAATCTTTGCACTATCTACTGAGAAATTTGTATTGCTTTTGACTTTGTTCCTGAGCTTCTTGCTCTGTTGTCAACACTGCTACGGGCTCCTCAATATCTGACTCCTTCGGGCTCCTCAATATCTAGCTGCTCCAACTGACACTGATCCTCCTGCTACTGAATACTGTGGGTCGTTGTAGCAAGGGTAATGATCCATGGAAAGAACATATTACAACTGTTACTTCTCTCCTATGGACCTTGCCCAAATATTTGCAACTCTGGGGCTAAGGCTCTACATTTACCCACCTCACTCCTAGAGGTATGGCTACATGCATGGCGGAATCTACCTCTAGATTGTAGAGATTTTTCACTCTAACCCCAATCTGTTTCACTTTTCTAGTAGCAACATGCTTCAAAAACGCTTTTCCCTTACTAAACACAACGCCATAACCGTTTTCCTCCAATACATCTACATAAATCATTTTTTTCTTCAACCCATGTACATACATTACATTTTTCATGTGAAGATGGGAGCCTAACTCCTTCTTAAATGTGATATTACTAATTCCTTTGGTACTATACCTCCCATCATCTCCAAATTCTATGCGTAATTTAGATCCTTCTCCTCTAGGCTATTGAAGAATTCCTTGTTTCCTTTCATATGATATGAGGCAGCAAAATCTAGGTACCACTCACTCCCTCTTACTATGCTTGCTATGCAAGAAAAGAGGGTGAAATCTAACTCAAATTGATATTCTAGAGTATCTTTTTCTGCTCCTATTGTAGGCTCCTTGTTGGATTTCTTATGTGAACACTTGGTTGCATAATGTCCATATTCATGGAATTGAAAACATTTCATTTTACTGAGGTCTTTCTTCTTTCCATTTTTGTGGCTAAATCTTGCCCTGCCTTGGGCCTTCTCGCCTTTGGTCTTCTTTCCTTTGCCAACTAGTGCACAATCTTCTTCCTCATTGCAATAGATGTGACACCATATCTAGTATTTCTTCTTATCTCCTCTGGCACCAAATGAGACCAAAGTTTCTCCCAATATGTTAGCTTCTCTTTTCCATTAATTGAATCTTGATAGTCGTGCCAAGATTTTGGAAGGCCAAGGAGTGTTAAGCTCACAAGTTCATATGATGGCACATTTTCTCCTACTCCTAGAAGTTCATCTTGAACTTGAGTGAATTTGGAAAGGTTTGGAATGGTTACATTTTTCTGCATTCAAATGCTTTTTAGTTTATCTCTCAATGCTAGTTTCTTGGCATCAATATTGCTTTGCAATAGATCTGTGAGAGTTTTCCACATTGCGAAAGGAGTCTCATTTCCATGCAATTTTCAAACCACATGATCTCTGACACCCTCAAGAATAATCCTCCCGGCTCTTGTTGTGCCTTTCTTCCATTAAGCAAGTGCTCGCGCATCTGATGCTGCTAGTTTTGGAGTACTAGTTTGTGTATATTCCCATATTCCATTATCATCTATGACAACTTCCATCCTATCTTTCCAAGCACAACAATTTCAGGTGCCTCTAAAGCATACAATCTCAATATGTTGAAATACAGTTTTACTTCACTAAAGAGAATTTGCACCAAAAACTCTGCAAATTGTAATTTCTCTGAGAGAAGATCAGGAACAAGGTTTCTATGTAGTCTTCCAAGGCTATGATACCATGTAGAAATTGCATGAAATTTTCTACTGCTAATGAAATCGAACTAAAATCAAGAGACAAAAATTTCTTCTGTTGTTATGCAGAAAGAAAAACACACGATGGAAACACATGCAATAACATGCAACCATAAAACACAAGGAACAAAATGATTTTACAAGGGAACCCAACTAGGAAAAACCCCTCTCCTTCTTTGGATTAATTCATATGAGAGAGAAATAATTACAATTCCTTTCTTCAACTCTGAAGCACATCTTGCACTGTAAAACTATTCTCTCTTGCTTCCTGGCCTGCTTTGGCCAACACTTAGCCAATTCAAGCCTAAGCTAACCTCCTAATTCCTTGCGCAACCCTGGAGGAATTAAGCTCCTAAAAATAAGGAAATCCCCTATTTCCTTACACAAATCCAAGGGGAATTGATCACTTACTTAATGAAAAAAGCATTATACACTCAACAATATACAATTATAAATACAAATGTTTCTTTTCCATCCACTCAACTAGGTAATTCGAATCCCATGCATGACTGGGTCTATTTTTAGCTGATTTACTAGTTAACTGAGAGATGAGTGAGTTAACAACAATTTTACTACTCAACTAACCTTTAACTGACTCAATTAATGACTTGAGCTCAATTAACTATGTTCAAGTGAAAATAGCTGAACTAGATTGCTAAATTTTAACAATCACTACATGCACAACTCTACTTCAAGCCTACAAACTTGAATTAGCTGATCTAACTAGGAGACAAGGCCATGTCACTCTAGCTAACTGCAATCCAAGTCATCCTACTAATGTGGAAAATCGAATTTTCTCCATTTGACTAAGACACTTGTCAAATGAAGCTTTTTCTTGCTACAATTTCAACATTTACAAGTAAGTCATTATTTCACATATTTTTGTAAATTAAATTCAATTAGTTGGATATTTTTGTATTGATTATTAATAACATTGATTTAAATAAGAAATTTGTATGGTTTTATTCTAGATCATTACGTATGATATCAAAGTTTGTTTTGATTTTCCAACTTATTTCAAAAATTTGATATGGACTATGATTTTGATGAAGGTCTTGATGCGCTTGGCATATTTTCATACTATAATTGGGCTCTTCAATGCTTTCATTGGCATTGGGCTAGTAAGGATATTGGGGTAGATTTTGCTAACCTTGAAATAAAGTTGATCACTTTGAATTTGTTCATACACACCATTAATTGTTGAATTGAGGCTTCTATGATCCATATCAAGTTTATGAGAGGATTCTTCGGCGAAAATCACATCATATTTCATTTGTTGATGCATTTCGAACCCACGAGTGTGGTTCATCATCAGGACACGTTGAAGAACCATATCATAGCTGCATGTTAAATAGAGAGAGTAGGTCCTCAAAAGGTTAAATTTGATTGGGAAACGACTATATTTTACTGGACAACTAGGTTGTACCAACCGCTACTACGAAAGGATAAGTTTGTCTGGGCACCAAGACCAAGAAATAAGGAGAGGAAAAATAATTATTTAATTAATTTTTATTTTTGTTTAGTTATATTTATTACCAAATGCTAGAGTATGAAATAATAATCTATTAATAGGCCTTTTAATTAAATCGAGCAATAGTTTGTAAGTTAATATAAGGGATAGTATATATATTAATTGAATATAAAATAATAAGAAATTATCTTTAATTAGATAACCTTTTAATTTGTTAAATAAAGACCCCAAACTAACCTAAAGGGAATCCCCACGATATTGGACCATTAAACAATTTACAACTACTTAATAATATATATATATTATATATATATATGTTGTGCTGTACAACAACCCCCCATTTCATAAATTTTTTATTTTTAACTATAATATGAAATGGGTCCCTTTTAGAGATGTGTGAATAAAATTGGTATCAACTCATCCTTCATCAATTGGTCCGAAACAAAAAATACATTATAAACCTTTTGAATAAATATAAATCGGTCTTATAAAATAAATATATAATTCTTTATTATTGTGATAAAGTGATCGCAAGATCGCATATCGCAACAACAAGGGATACATAATGCAAAGACCCATTGGTTTACCCCGATCCGATAAGTGAATAACTATCGGATATCGGGAAAGGCAAGCAAGTGTAACAAAAGGTCCTCACACTTTTCTTCGACGTGATATCATTTTCGGCAATCGGGGAGTGTAGTGCACACACGTTAAAGACACCTTTATAAAACTCCCGATGCGATAAGGTGTATGGCCATCGGGGATCGAGGATTTAGCAATGACACAAATATTATTACCCAAGCATTTCTCTGATTTCGATTGCAATAAAGCTAAGCGCAAATTTCAAAAAAGATTGAAAAGGCTTGGGTATATTATGTTAGATTATTATTAAAAGCCTTCCCATTCCCGATAGTGATTCACTTGTGATTATCCGCCAAAAATCAAAGCCATGCTTGAATGAATCATTCGACGAATAAACGATATGATGGGCATTTAAATGATTGACAGGTTAAAGTGGCCAATTAATGGAGCAGTTATGCCGATATCTCCCCTGAGATTGTATCTACGACAGTATTATTTTAATCCTACATTATTCGTTAATTGATATAACTCTTTCATATTTGGTTCGCACCACCTATTCTCTCTATTACGGTCATTTTATCTCCTGCACAGAGCTCCACCGGAGCAACAAATTCAAGCCAAATGGGGAAGAAATCCAAGAGATTTGCAACAGCTTCAACTCCCGCAGTAACATGACAATCTACCACTCATCCAGGATCGAGCAAGAAAGGATTGATTTCAGACACTACTTGTCTTGGCCTCAGCAACACTAGCTGGCAAAGTATATATAATCTAATTGAAGCTGAAGAGCCTAAAACGGTATCGGTGCAAGCTACTGCAAATTCAACCAGAAAGTCAGAGGCTACCCTAAAGGATTTAACCGACTCCTATCTACACCGAATAGCAGCTCGAGAGAAAATTCTTCCGTATACAGATGTAGTGCGGTGGGCAGTAGAGGAAATCCCTGTTACGAATAGAACATTCTGCACAGTTGATGGGAGAGTCTTCGGCTCGTTTCAACCTAATGATTTGAGAAAAATGTACCACTTGCCTGAACCACAAAAGAAATACAACAAAGCATTTTTGGAGAAGTTCAGAAGTGAGAATGAAACTGAATCAGCACCTATTCGGGAATGGAGACAGAACCCCGCAAGGCACAAATGAATCTTTGGGTAAGTACTCTGTCGATTCATTATGTTCTCCTTACTGTTACGCCGAGGTGATGATGTGTAGGATTTGGGGATTACATGATTCCACAAAATTTACAATTGAAATGGTTCCTTTAATAGAAGCGGCAGTCAATAGTGAGATAATGGATTGGGGAAATATATTATCTGATAAGTTAGCCACTGCTATTATTGAGTTTAGAAATAAAACTCGCGTCACCGATAGGTCTATTCCTCCGTTTCACTTCCAGAAGCTATGGAAAGCACATTATAAGGACCACTTGTATCAAGTTTGTAATGGTTTTATGTTGCCCATTTACCATGCCATTTTTGACAAGCCTGCTCCGAAGATTTCTTCACAAGCAGAGATTGACCTAACTGCTCTAGGAAACTGGTTCGGAGAGGATAAATTCACATACATAAGAGTTTTCGGCAGCCTTTCCAGGCCTCATCTCCTTCATTTGTACATACCTGACAAGCTGTTGGCTAGAGAATTAGCCTATCAGATTACATCCGCAGGAGCAACCAAGACTCTGAGGACTTCAAAAAAGTAGGTTTGGCCTCCTTTTCCTCTAAGATGCGGAGTCTATACTTTGCATGACTATAAGCATGCACAGAAGGAAGCAAACAAGATAAATATGCTAAACCTCGCCACCATTCCTAATAGGCGATTTGACCCAAGGAAAGTCATCTACAATGTGCTTGAACAGGCCAAACTCACAAAGTTTGATCATAAGGAAGACGATTTTGATGACTTATTTTCTTTGGCAGAGTCATTATTTCAGATCCAAGCACTGGCTAAAATGAGATATAACGACGAAGGGTTAGTAGAATTCAATAAACTCAGAGAGCAGAGGTTGCAAACTCTGCCTCTGGATTTACTAGCTACTGCCCCGATGACACAATCAAGTGAGCCTGAACAACGACTCATCGACAAACCTCCTACTCCATCAAAGATTCTTGAGACAGATAAAGAGAAAGAGCAGGAGGAAGTACATAAAAAGGAATAGGAGAAAATACAGGAGGAAGAGCAGAAAAAGGAGCAAGATAAGGGCAGCGAGAATGTCAATGTGGATATCCAGATTGATCCGAAATTACTCCAAGAATGACAACAATTTGACTCCATCATAAGCAATCTGGAAGGTCCAAAAGGTGCCGATACACCCAAAGCAACAGATACACAGGATACAACGTCAACAAAGGTTCCGAGTGAAGGAACCAGCGGCCTACCCCCTAGTACAGACTTAAAATAATTCCAAAGGATCCCTTGGATCAAATCATTTTGCAGGTGAAGGCTATACCTCCATTAGATGTCTTTTACAGTCCAAAACACAGGGTTGTAGTGAAGCGACAACGGAAAAGGAGAAGGCTTGATCAACCTTCCCTGTTTCCAGAACAAACAGAGACATCCAACGTAGTTTGGAAAGAGGAGTGTGATCCTTCCAATGACCTAAAGAAGCTTTCCCAGTATGCCGGAGCCTATTCGGTGGCCACCATGGACAAGGCATCAGAAGTGAGTAATCTACTAAAAGAAAAAGACCAGGTAATTATTTTGTTGCAAACACAGCTGTCTGAAGCACAACAGAAAGTTGAACAGTTGGAACAATGATTGTCAACACAGCAACAATTAAATAATCAACTGAATAAGCATTTACTTGAAGAAAAATAGAGAGTAGACTCAAGCACGATTCAAAAGTAGAAAGAATTATCAGAAGCATTGGTAAAGTTGAAGACGATGAATGAACTAATGGAAAAAACGAAAGATGAGCAAATTTCTCAGCTATCACTTCAAATAGACAAGTTCAAGAGTCTTCCACAACCTCCCAATTTCAAAACAGAAGCCCTATAGACTAATAAGGCATTGGTGACATAGATAAGACTGCTGTGTCATAATATTTCTCAGGTTGAGCCTCTTTGTGATATAACAACATCGATAATCGATAAATCAGTTGATGCTAGACAGGATTTAGAGCAGGCCGACGAGACCTTGACAAATTTTCTTGCTTGGCAAGACACAAGTGAGGGACAGGAAACAAATCTACCCAAAATCCTAGAATCACATAAGGAAATCCTATTCTTAGAATGGCAGTCTTAGTTGATGAAGGCAGAGAGAGAAGTTTCAAGATGTAGATTATCTACAAGTAACTTGACTGAATTAATCAATAACACTCTCTATTTATCTAATATGATTTCACAATGTACCCAAGGTAAATTGCTATCAGCTAAGACATTGGAGCAAACATGTAATCAGGAGTTGGAAAAGAATGGAAGGTTAATCGCAGGTATTCAAAGTTTAACTTGGGACACCTATTGGCTATTCCTAGTAAAACCATACAGCCAGAGAGCCACCCTCAAGTGTCTAACAGATGCAATCGGTTGTATCATTCCCGAGATACATGATGCCACATACTCGACTCAGCTCCATTATCGTCTCAGCCGCCCTCCATAATTGGAACCGATGCTTGCAATCAACCAACTCAGTTCAAAGGGAGAACAACCGAAGTGATGAATCATGCTGCCGACTACCAAGAAACTTGTTGTGGAGAAGATATTCAAGATTCAGTTGTACCAATTAAATAGAATTTTATTTTTGTAGTTAGTTAGTTTAATTAAGTATTTATAGACCCTTTCATGCATTTAGAAAGGGTCCTTAGTTTTTTTTATAAGACTCAAACCTGGAAGTTGCACTATTGTACTTCCAATATATTTTTTATAAAGACTGGGCCATTATTCCAAATTTGAACGAAGAAGCTTGTCAGGCTAGGAGTAACTCCGGAAAACTGATTCGTTTATTCAATTAGCCAGCTATCTATTATATACATGAATGTGATCGTTCAGTTCATCTTCTTGATGACTGTTCACATTCAATTCCCCCAATCACTGAGGATTAGGT
>APFE031279760.1:143193-189240 GCA_000404065.3 Pinus taeda | reverse complement strand
AAGGGGCCTCGTTGCCAACAGCAGCATAGGTAGCAGAGAGGGGCAAGCAGCCGATGATTGAGGAGAGATTGTCAGGTGATCCGGTTATTGATCTTGACGCCGGTTCTCCTAGCACAGAGCTCAAGGATATCATCCGAGAGCAAAGCACAGAGATTTATTCGCTGCAAACAAAATTATTGATGGCAAAATGGATAATCAAATATTTAGAGTAGCGAAACAAACAGCTTGAGGATGAGAAAGAGTTGGATGAGCTGTGGAGGATTCGAAGTGATCGAGTCATCAACTGTAGGAGGCCCGGTGACTTGCTGCCCAAGGAGAGAGAATCCATGCTTATCCGGGTGAACACACACTAGAGGGGCTGTTGGCGAAGGCCAATCGAAACAACAAGTTGCTAAGGAACATGAAAACCATTATTGGGCAAGGATGCATGTTTGCAAGGCGAAGATGAAGGTGTTCCAAAGAAGGTTGACCGAGGTCCGCAAGAGGAAGAAGAAGACCAACCCGCTCAGTATCTTGGTCGAGGCTTCTCTCACTCACCATGATACTCATTATCTTCTTCCTAGCAGCAAACCCAAGAAATTTTGAGAATTTTGAGGTATTTTTGACATTTTTGGGAATTTTACAGGTTTTGGCCATTCGAGTGGTCTCACCCCTTACGAGACCAGTCGTGGGGACAGCTCGGAATGGGGAAAACTCTACATTTTTGGATTTTTCAGGCAAAGATACACTTGCGTATGGAAGGGTTTCAGATTTTATGGAGATTTGGGCTCCCAAAAGCTCAAAATGCATGCAAATTTTGACTTTCTGCCCCCTTTTTGAGTTGCAGAAAGCAGTCTTGGTAGATTTGATTTTTGAGGGGTCAAATCAACTCCAAATTCAGAAATTCTAGTTGGGTTGGAAAGTAGACTTCTATACCTTTCCAATGAGCTATCTTGCACCTGATTTGGACACTGGGAAGGCCCTCAAACAGAGCTGCCAATGGGTGTGACCAGTCGAGTCAGGGGTGCGACCACTCAGGGAAATTTGCCTGTTTTTGACCAGTTCGGCCAGTTGAGCACAGTTTTCACTTGGATTGACTATTTGGGCATGTAATTGATGGATTTTTGTGTAACTTTGATGGCATTAGATACTTTTACTCTTCTTTACCTCTTCTAGAAGCTTCTTTGATGTAAATAGTGAATATTTAATGCATGGATAGGCTTCCTAAGTTTTAGAGGCAAATTGTTGAGCTGGCCTATTATTTACTGATTGATTTAGAATTAGTTGCAACAACTCCTAGGAAGCTGAGCTCGACCCCTAGAGGTGGGGAAAGGAGTTAGACCTTCTATATTATGCCTTCTCTTTCTCATTTTCATGGTTGGACTCTAGAGGGAGAAGCTCTATTGTATTGTTTACTTGTATTTCTGCAATTTGAGGAAAAGGAAGGCCAGGGTTTTGCAGACTTCATTGTGGATTCTTGTGGATTATTATGTTAATGGTGTGTTTCCTACTTGTCATTGTAAGTGTGTTTACGTGTTCCATCTCTTAATCTCTTGCTGCTAATTAAACAAAAGAAGTGATAAAGTTTGAATTCATGCATGCCATGCTCAGCTTTCAATTTTGTTTAATATTTATGTTTTCCACTGTCTAGAGAGGATTCGAATTCATTGTTTGCCCTCTTTAGCTTCTCTTCTTTCCTCCTTAATCATCTATTCCAGCTAAAGGCATCAGCATAAACTCCTACCTTGCCCCAAAGAACCACCTGCAAAAAACTGAGCTCAATCCCTGCACCCTGAATTGCACTCCCTCCAATTGCCACCAAAAACCCCAAAAACTTTAAATCAACCCTCCTTATCAGTTTACTAGCCTAAAATCAATGTTTCTAATTGGCCAACTCATCCTATTGAAAAATCCACCGAGTTTGACCCGAGAGAGCCTTCTCATACCTCGTAGGGCTAGCTACGAGGTGAAATGGTTTGATGTAGCTTTGAGGTTTGTCTATCTCAGCCTAGGTGAAATCTCAAGTGCTAACACTGCCCATAACATTGCAAAAATATTTGGTGTCACATGCAACTTGGAATGGACCCACTTTTCCTACTTGGGCATGCCAGTGAGTCTGGGCCCTCTGAAGGCTGAAACTTGGAATGGGATCATTGAAAAAGTAAAAAGGAAAGTGCAACAATGGGGAACACTGTGGCTTAACCTTGCAGACAGGCTTATTCTCCTAAAATCAGGTATCACTTCCCTTCCCCTTTATCGCTTCTCTCTATATCAGGCTCCTGCCATTTTTCATCATAAATTGGAAGTTGCTCTTCGCCACTTCCTTTGGCAAGGGGGGAAGAATGATAAAATCAAGTTCAATCTAGTCAGCTGGAAGCATGTCATCCAAACCCAAGATAGAGGAGGTCTTGGTATCAGATCTCCAAAAATCTTAAATCTAGCCTTTGGTGCGAAAATGGTATGGAGGTTAATAACAGGATCCACAGCGTGGTGGAAAAAGGTGTTGGAGATCAAATACCTAAAATTTCCTAGGCATCAACTCCTTAATTCCAATATGCCCAACAGAGACTCGACTAAAATCTGGAGGTTATGCAAGAAAGCACTCCCTATTATGATGCAAAATACTTCGAAAGTCCCAGGTGGGGGAACCAGCATCAACTTTGGAACGGACAAAATCCTGGGGCAGGAACCCTTGATCATGCATAAAGAGGCCAATCCAGTCATCAATTATCTCAACAATAGAGGTATTCACAACTTAGATCAAATCTCCAGCTGGGACCCTCATTCTCATGCTTGGACGGGTTGGTCTTTCCCAGATATTCCCATCGCTCTAGAACCCAATCTCAGCTATCTAAAGATGCTCCTTCACAGTAAATCTCCCACCATAAAAGAGGAAACAGATGGCTTTCGTTGGGATTCGACAGGAACAAACTATACAGTAAAAGCAGGCCATCAACACATTTGCAACAACACCTTCTAGATGAGTTTGTGGAATCATTGGAAAATCGCTTGGCGAACAGAAGCTCTCCCAAAAATCAAATTTTTTATATGGCTCTTGCTGAAAGGCAAAATTCTAACAGCAGAGAACCTAAAAAGAAGAGGCATCAATGGCCCATCCAGATTTCACAACTGCTACAAGGCTGAAGAAGCAATGCATCATTTATTTATAGAATGTCCCTTTGCTGTCGAATGCTGGAAAAAGATGTCGTCCATTGGAAACCTAACCTGGGAACCACAGCACAACATAGCTGAGATAATCTACAATTGGAGAAAATGTTGTCCCTGGAAAGAAAAAAGAAGCAGCTTGGTGAAGAGAGTATGGAACACTCTCCCTCACACCCTGCTGTGGCGAATCTGTTTAGCTAGAAATAAAAAAGAAATTCCAAGATAAGAGCTCAAACACTCGAACAGCCTGCAACAAAGCTAAAAGCCTTGCTCTGGAAGCTATTTCAATCAACACCACAGGGAAAATAGATGCAACAAATTACAGTGTGGAGCAACGAGACTTAATAAGTTACATTTTGGAAAGACATCATAATGTACATGAAAGTAATAAGAGGGAGGCACATAACAAAGCAGAAGCTAGATCATGGAAAATCAAACTAAAAGACCAGGAATTTACCAACTGGATACAAAACAACAACTGCTTTTATCTATTCTTCGATGGGGCATCAAAATCAAACCCTGGCATAGCTGGAGCAAGGGGACTGATTATTAATGCCAATGGGGAGTGCATTCTTCAGTATGAGTGGAGTCTAGGGAAGGTTTCGAATAACAGAGCTGAAGCTTTAGCTCTGTTTCAGGGTCTAACTCAGTTAGGCAAACTGGGAATAAAAAAAGCAATGGTATTTGGGGATTCCTTAGTTGTAATCCACTTAATGGTTCATCAACAGAATTCACCAAACACTCTGCTTCAGCAAGTTAATCGACGCAACCAAATCCTCCACCAGACAATGGAAGACATTCAATATTTTCATATTCTCAGAAGCCTTAACAAGAAGGCGGACGACAGTGCCAACAACGCGTGTGGAAGAACAACTGGCACCTTAAGATGCAACTCCACATAAACATTCCAACCTGTGCCGTGACTCCTCACAAAGCCAACAACACCAAGCCCAAAATTACTGACAGGGCTGAAATTAATCATGACCCTTGGGCAGACCAAGGGATTGCTCTCTGCAACAAAATATTTCAAGATCGCGAAATCTATAATACACACAATAAGCATGCTAATCTCATTAGAAACGCTGGCAGATCTCCCACAAGATCCGATTCAAGGACCTTTCAGGAATATATTCAGGTTTGTCAGCAGCTCGTTAATGGACAGTCCCTCTCCTGCCTAATCTCCATTCAGCGCTCGCCTTTATTACTTCCCCGTTCTTCACTCATAAGTGCTCATCTCTCCCTCTCCTGTCGCCAGAACCCTGCCTCCAATCGCCTCTGTTTGCAAGTTTTCTTTCGCAGGAAGTTTAGTGTAGCTTGCTCTAGAGATAGTCTCTGCCTTTTTCGCACCCATTCGATCATCAGGTCAGGTTCCAGGCCCTCTAAAATTTGCGCCTTCAGGCGTTTTCAGGCCCTCAAATTTTCTATCGAGACTTATGTTACCCTCACCCTACCTGCTCTCCACGTAGTGCGTCTTCTCCCCATCATAGATTTCATCTGCTTCTCATCCCAGCCACTTTCAACTGTTTTCATGGCTCGTAGCGAAGATTGTCTGCACTGCGCAGACTTGCAAGTAGAGTTAGAGGAAGTCTGGGCCCAACAACGCATCCTGGAGAATCAACAGAGGATCTTGGAGATGAGGCTTGAAGATCAAAATTGCATCTTAAACGAGAAATACAGAGCTGAAATAGACCTCTTTCTGGACAGGGTTGCCTCTCTTCACGAACAGTTTAGTCAACTATCAAATCGATGCAGCCATGCAGAAGAATCGATTTCAATCCTGCAGTATATGATGGACAAGAAAAATAATGCAGTCACCAGTTCTTCAAGTGCCAAACAGGATGGAGTGGATCAACAACCGGAGGAATCCACCGCAAGGCAAATCAGTCATATTGTCATAGATTAAAATGTTTTGCAAATGTCAATTTTGGATGTCTCAATATGTAAGAATTTATAGTAGCTCAGGCAATGTTAGAAGTAGAACAAGAAGGAAAAGGATCAAGGAGAAAACTCTATTTTGTAACTCCCTTGATCCAAGCTATCATCGACACCTAATGTACCTCAGGAGCCTCGACTCCTCTTCTTTTTTCAGCGACTAATATAGCAACCGACTTTGTTAAAAAATAAAAATAAAAATTTAAAAATGCATAAATAATTATGAAAAAATAATAAATAATAATAGTAATCCAAAATTTTAATTTAATTATCAATTAGTATTCGTTAGATAGTAGGGATTTTAATCTCCACAAAGTATTCTAGAATATTCTTAGTAGCAATCACAAATAAAAGGTTGAGATTTATCTATATATAAATTTTATCAAAATGGATATATATTATATATATATATATATATATTCTTTTTATAGTTAATAGTAATAAAATAATAATTTAGAATAATGTTATAATTTAGTTATTTTTATGATCTTTTTTTTTTTTTTTTTTTTTTTTTTTTTTTTTTTTTTTAATCTTGACAATGTAAGTGTTTTGATGCATATTGGTGTTTAGTCTAACTAATAGATGAAATGATCCTTTTGCACGCACTTTTTTGGATAATTTTTGCCCAAAATCTAGTATAGATTTTAAGTTCTTAAATCTAAATTGTTTAATGTACAAATTTTGAATGCCTCATGGGATTTTGAGGGCGATGAATCCATCTATGCATTCAAAAGTACATTTTACATGAGAAGAAATAACAATTTTGCTAACAATTATATTATCAAATTTCAACCAAAAATGTCATTTCATTGTTAGTTAGACTAGTCCTTTAATTTATATGAGTCTCATAGTAATTGTTACAAAATATTACTCATACTTAGAATATGGTTTGTTTGAGATAATAGTTCTTCTTTTCTTCACAAGAAGAAAACAAAAATGGAAAACACTATGATAGGAAAGGATGTGGCACAATATTAATGGAATTTATCACAAAATAATTAATTATATCTTTTTAAAAGGAAATAGTTATATATTGCATTAAAACAATCTAGTTTGAAGGCGAGAGCCTTGTACATCATAAGCCAAAAAATATTCTTATAATGACCAAAACCTTCAAGAAGAGTTAACAAAAATTTACCCTAGACTACATATAGTTGTTGGAAACTGATTTTCTCCATACATTCTTTAAAAAACACCTACAAACAGTACATATTTGCAAAGCATAACAAAAACATAACAACTGGGTAAATCACTACATATCCCCCATAATAGAAGCAACCTGGGCTTTATTATCTTTAGGCTTGAGCTGAGAAGAAGTAGAATCCTGACCATCAACGAAGTCGAGGTTACTTTCCTAGGGTTGCACAGAAATCCCATGTTCCGCCATGATATCCTCAGCTGCTCCATTACAAACCTCATTAGCATTGCCTTCCTTTGCTTGTTTTAGGTTTTCCACATGAAAATTCAACATTTCACTTGCCAATTGTGAACTAGCCATCTTAACCTCCAATATTCCCATTTTATGGTTTAATAGCTTTTTATGGGTCCGTGATTAAGTCAAAATCATCTTTGCATGCTTTAAGATCAAAGCGAGGAGAAATTCTAGAGCACCCACCATTTTAACTATAGAGATATCGAATTGTTCCTTCACAATTCCAAAATCATGCTCCATAAACTTGAACCTATGCCAGACTTGTTGACAAACTTTACGGATTATGGCTCTAATCCCTGACTTAGTTCTTCCATAGATGCTCCATTGTTATATATATATCATGATGTTGACTTTCCTTGATTTGAAGCCTTCGCATTTGTTATAAATGGTGCCTTGAGCCACAAATACCAATTGATCAAGAAAATCAGGGGCCATAATGGAAATATTATAGTCTAAAGAAAATTCCAATAAGGGCATAAATATCACACATGCAAATTGCATCTCAATTGTAGGAACAAAGGCCTCCCACATTTGAAAGGTTTTATTACCCATAAATTCACTTCTCCATCTGCCCTTTATCTAGCACAATGTGATGATCGCTGCCCAGGTGGTCGCACAAACACGTTCCTCCATGACAAACAAAGGCCACCACAATGTTGCGGGAATTAATGTTGTTTCAAAATAATGTGTGACCATATTAGTCGATATACCCTAACACCTTATTCCAAGTTTATTTCCCATGAATGTTAGGGGAAAAAAATTCAACTCTATTCCTCATGGAATTACTTTTTCTATGCAAATCCCCTTCATCTGTCTTTAGCACACCTTGTTCTAATAATGTTCCTTGGTTATCCAAAGAGTTTTGCACCATGTTAAAGTTTCTCTCAACATGTAAGAGTTCAATCACTTCAAACTTATCCTATAATAATTTTATTCGATGCAGAATAGAAGTTGAGATATGCTCATCATTTTCTTTAATTTGTATTCACCTGTCAAATCACAATGATTGAGTCATCGAAACCATAAATTGGAAAATTCCCTTGGTGTAACATGGTTCCATGCCTTGCCACAAACCTAGATATTTAGCTTGGTTATTTGTAGAAATCCATAATCCTCAGGCAAATTGAATCTCCCTTTCTTCGCAGGGGGAAAGATAACCCCTCCTGCTCATGCCTCCCCGCATAAAATAATCAATCATTACAAAATAATATTTCTTTTTTTAATAGAGAATAGATTTTTTCTTAAAATTATGAGGTCTAAGTTTAGATATAAGTAATATGAAAAACAACTCATTTTTTACATGGCATTTTGAAGAAAAATAATTGTATAAATTTTATCATTGTCATAATTATTGCAAGTATTTTTTTTTTGTAAATTAATTGGCATTATCTCAAAACATCAGATTACATCAATCTTTCCATTGCTGATAAAAAAAAGTACATCACAATACATCCACTCTTTTCCTAAACTAACTACCTAACCCCTACATTTATACTTTCCATAATAAAGAAATCAAGAATAATCATGGATCCCTACGAGGGTGCTTTTTTCCTTTTCTCTTGCGGGCGTCTATCCACCTTGAGGAATTATCAGGAATAACTGAATATGGTACAATAATTGAGTTTTATGAGTCAATTCCAATTTTGGGAGTTCTATATAGGCAGTTTCCTCCGTGTTTAGATTCATGGAAATGCTTATGTCCACTTATTTTCGAGGCTAGAACCATAGTTGTGTCTCCTATGGCTCCATTTGAGGGTTTGTCCTCAACATATACAAGATGTGAAGGTGTTGCATGTGTCTAAGTTAGAGTTGAAGGACTCAATTTATCTACAGGATTTTTATGGGGATGAGGGTTTTCTGGTTGGTTCACTAAAGATTTCTTAGATTCCTTTAAAACTTTAGGGTTCTTCCGTCCTTGGGGTTTATCCTTGGAAATAAGAGGAGAAGGGTGCCCATGGGATAAATGGTATATATTATGTAGGTTCCATGATTGTTGGCATAGTTTACACTAGAAAGTCACATTTTCATAATCCAATGGCTGCATAAAATCTAGGTCATTCAGTGGAGAAGGAGTTTATTTGGCAACGTCCTAGTAAGATCAACATCAAAACATGCAGGCAAATGTAGCAATACCCTTTCAATTTGTACTTTAATGAAACGATCGATGGAGTTACCCACTTTAGCTAAAATATCTAGATGGAGCATGTGAAGGGGAATATTTGGAATCCTGACCCAAACAGGAGTGGGAAAAGATGGCATGGAAAGAGGGTTAAAATAATTAAAAGAAGGCTTCATGCAAATCCCATCTTGACCCCAAAACCAGGGCCCTTCATCAAGCACCCTTTTGTAATCCTGGGTATTTTTAAATTTTGCTACAAAGAAGCCTTTTGAATAAAGGAACAAGTCTACATTCAATGTCTAGGTCTGATGTACCCAATTCTGAAGTGCAGTTTCCGAAGGCCAAAACCCATTTAATTGGACAATAACAACATGCTCACAAAATCCTCGTTGTATTTATAAACGATAGTTCACACTAGAAAAACCTCTAGGGTTTCATCCACCTAGTCCACAATGAAAGTAGGCCCTAAGAGTACTTTATGTGAGAGAGGGCTAGATCCTAGCTTGAGGGCATCCTTGAAAGATTGGTCTTAGAAGTAGAAAGTGCCTCCCCCGCCAATGGCACCACTATTTAAGCTTGCAACTAGAGAGATTGAAGCATCCTTGGAAATGCTATAATGATTGAGTAAATGTTCTTCTGTGATTGCCATCCTTTGTGAAGAAGACGTATACATCCAACAAGGATTCTCGTGCTTTCTTGAAGTCTGGTATTGAATGCAGATACTATAATTATTACGAGTATTGACAAAGATTATTTCCAACGATAGATTAATGTGGCATTAGATAAAGTAATTGTCTTCAAAAGAAATTCATACTTATGGATAGTAACACTTTTGAAGCAATGAATAAAGGTTAGTATTAAGGTAAATTGTCACGCTTTGGTTAAGTATTGAAGAGATTTGTAAACAAGGGATATATCGTTGAAGACAATTATCAATAAGTTAATTATCAAAAAGTTTATGGTCATTGGTGTTTGATATGGGGCATTTAAATCACTTTTTTTTTTGGGGAATTCTATTTCTAAGTATTTTGATCATTTTATTGGAAAACCAACAATTTGAATTATTTTAAAATTGACCAAAAACCCTTAGGATCCAAGTTTCATGGACAAAGCTCCTCTCATAGAGATGTAACTTATACCTCTAACATAATTTTAACTAAATAAAATAAAAGAAGGACCACTTTAATTGTTGTTTATCCAACACTATGATTGTTAAGTTCATGATGATAAGATCGTGGCCATCAAACTATTTTTTGAAAATCTCATGGTTAACCAAACATGAAGTTGACATGCCAATGGTAAGTGAGATTATGGGATTTGTACTGGACAAACCAATGGTTAATGTGCTAATCGTCAACAAGCCATTGGTGAAAAAAAAACTCATGGTTGACTAGCCCATAGTTGACACAATTGAGAATCCATGTTGATGAAACTGATTATAAACAAGAAGCCTTATTATTGGATCATGTTGTCAATAATTAAGTGAGCCATTCCTTAACTATCACAAGGCAAACATGTTAGTGTTTTCTAGATGCCACGTGTAAAGCACATGCGTGCCACATTAGACAAGCTCCAAGTGACATAAGGAACAATTTTATAGGGTTGATATCTAAGCTCATGTTAACCGAATATTATAGGGTGATTGTCAAAGTCTGTAGACAAAGAGTTAGCATTTGCTCAACAACTAAGAAATGAATGGTGATAAACCACCAATGCAATTATAATTGGGGGAGTGATGCAGGGTAAACCCCCCACATCTTACCCATAGCATGCATAACAATGCATGAACACAACTGTCCCAGGCAATTGACTCACAAAGGAGTCAAAATTTCAACATATCAATGGTTAATGCCCTCTTGTACATCAGTTCCTTTGTTACCAAAACTCAATCAACCCGCCAAATCTCTCTATTGGAACCTTTAAACAGGCCTCAAGCCTTTGTTTATGACTTTTTTAAAGTTTCCCATTAATTCTCCTTTATTGGGACTTTAAAACCCTTCGGAACCTTTACATCACCCCTTAATCGCATAGACACAACCTTCCCACTTTAAATTTGGTTAGTATATGGTTAACACATAAATACCCTTATCGACGCTCTTTTTCCGTTATAACCTTTTAATAAAGGAAAATAACTATAACATACTTTCTCTGCTCTTCGTATGGATTCTGCACAGTCCCCGAGGTTAAAACTCATCCCAATCGACCATTGCATATTTCTTTGGTCATGCATACATATATAACTTCTGCTTCCCGATATGTGATTTCCCTTTAGGATCAGGAAATACACTATCGGCACTTAACTCATACCCTTTTTGTTTACAAAGGAAAAATCTGCCCAACGCATATATCGGACTTCAAATTCACTAAACCCATGAATATATTTGTCGTTGGGTCCACGCATTCATCAGTCCTTTGTATTATCGCAAGCCTCTTTCCAACGTTGATTTCCGATCTCCTGACATGCGATATTTCCAATCACCAATTATCACTGTCGGTGATATCGCAACGTCGCAAATCACTCTATTAAAAGACTCATTCCAGTCCTTGTCCCAATGGTTTCCGTCGATGCGATAAGATTTGGGCTGTTGATCCCACAGATCTAATGGCTCCTGAGCACTGAAGCTTTGCTCCTCGCTATCTCTTCACTTGTATTTTTTCACCATTTTCTTCAATGTTCTTTGTGGTTTTTGGTTTTTCCAAAGGATCCCGTTCTTCGTTATTTCGCTTTGCACTCTCCCTCTTGAGCTTGCTTTATTTCACCACTTGATTCAAGGATCCTTTTACAATTCTTCTGAATCACCTCCGTTCCTCTGTGTCCTTTAGAATTCTACCTGCAACCTATTGCAGAGCCTACGAATTCACAAGTAATTCCTACATGAAATACTTCTTAATCATACTGACATAGACAGGGAATAAACTCTGTATATATATGTAAAAAAACAAAGATTACATTCAAGACTTGTCTGTCTCGGACAGGCCTGAATTTTCACTATCAGTGGCCTCTCCCTCTTTTCTGCCTGTAGGCTTACATATATTTATATGGAAACTTTGTCTTGGATCACTATGAAGGACCTGATCACATCCTTTCCTTGAATCACTCAACTAAAGCCCTAAATCTCGCTATAGAATACATATGGCAGATTACATTTAGATAATTCTTCGAGAGACTTATTCATTCCATCTTTTCTCCGTTTTAAAACAGAAAAGTCCCTTTATTCAGCTCGATGGTCCACGTCCTCTCTTATCTAATTAAATCACTAAAAGGCCTAAATTACATTAACTTGAGACTTAGGAAAACTATTTCCTAAAAATACATGACCCCCTATGTCTACTATTTACAATGATTTTCCCTTGGGTGAATGCTCCTGCATCAGACTCCCAAAGTAGAAAGTATTCATGATCTCCTGATCATGTGTCTTCTGATCTTTGTCTTCCTGGATCCCACACTTTGTTCTATAACTGTCCACATAATTTGTTCCCTTGTTGTCGTTGCACTTTTACTGTCTTTTGCTCCATTTCTTCTTCTTATCAATTAGGTTCAACTTCTGATTGATCTTGTTTGTTGCTGCTACCATTTTTCTCCATTTGGTCTGCTATATCATTAACTGCCACATTTCTTCAATTTCTATTTCCAGTACATATTTGGACTAGTCCATACTTTGTTTCTTACTTCTGTCTCCTTCTCTTTGTTTCAGGTTGGTGTTGTTGTCTTCTATGCTGACTTTAAATTTGTTTGCTATGCTGACTCTTGTTTTACTTGCTGCCTTCCTATCATCCTTACCCTCTTTCATGATTGAATCATGATTGTTCAACACTTTCTCCAACAAATTAATTTCTCTATTCCATGGATTGACTTCTTCCATAGAATTCTCTTCTTTCACCTTTATTTGGTTGTTCATCTGTGCCAAATCTCCTTCAACATCTGCAACAAAACCTGCATTCACAACAAACTTGTTAAAATAAAAAACACAAGGCTGATGTGCCTTGTTTTCCTTTGGCAACAATTCAGTTTGCTGCACTGTCTCCTATGTCAGCACATCAATATGTTGTTCTGAATTCTCAAAAGAATTCATGAAACTACCTATTAGTCTCCCTTCCACACCATCTGTGCTAATGATGTCTTCTTGCCCTTGTCCACCATAGTGAACTTCTTCTTTTGCAATCATATTGTCATACTCCGAATTTTCCAGCAAATATTCTAGCAATGTAATTTCTCTGTGATACTTTGCAAGTGTTTCATCACCACTTATGTTTCCTGCATTTATACACAAATTATTAGTTTGGAAATCATAAGGTTCAACAGTCTCAACTGTTGCCTCACATATCAGCTCTTCAAACTAAACTTCATCTTCTTCTTCCACAAGAACTTGTTCCTGTGTTGTCACATCTTCACACATCCATGCATTGTTAAATTCCTTCTGCTGCAATAAATCATTGTTTCTCTTATTTAAGAGACATTCTTCATCCTCTTTTACTTCAGAGTTTTTATCTTCTAAAAGATACTTCCTTATACTTCTGATAGTTTCAATAGATTGCCCTACAACACACTCTTTTACTAGTGTTCTTTCTCCCCCTACTAAGTCTTTTGCATAGACTTCTTCCTTCTTAACATCTTTCAGTAGATGTCCTTCTTCCTCAACAACTTCCATGGCTATTTCCATTGTGCCTATCATCATGGTGAATTGATGATCCTTTACTATGTTTTTAGCTAACATAGTCTCTTCTCCAAGCTTGCCTTCAGTCTCTTGCTGTTTATCTTCCCCAAGAGCTATCCTTGTCTCATGATCTGCATTATCATTCTATTGCATTTGATTTTTATCAATAACATCAATCAAACTTATTTGATTACCTTTATGAGATAGTATTCCTTCATTCTTCATTAGAAGAAGATCCTGATTCCTCATCTCCATGACAAATTCTATAGACTCATCCATAGACCTTTTCTTCTGTATGCAGTCAAATTCCTCCTCTTCTGAAAAGTTTTCTTTGTCACCCTTTGTTCCTAGATCTTCATCTCCTCCGAAGATATCCTCAAAAGGCTGCTTTTCTCCTGCAATATCTGCCATCATACACAAACTATCAGTTTTAAAAATATAAGACCTTATGGTCTCACTTGATGGTTCAACCATCATATCTCCTTGTTGTTCTAAATCCTTCATATGATTCAGAAATTATTTGATAGTCTCCTCTTAAATCTCTTCAAGCTCTTCACTTGGTTGCTTGAATCTTTCCTCAACTGCATATGAGATCTATCTATCTCATCTTTTTCTAGAACAAAATTTAGATTCTGTTGGTCTTCTTCCTCCTTTATGACAATATCAACCAATTGTCCTTCTTTACATGTTTCATCTGCACACATACACAAATTATCAGATTTAAAATCATTAGACCCCTTGGCCTCACTTGAAGTTTCAATATTCAAGTCTTCATCTTTACTTTCTCCCAGAAATTCTCCTTGTTCTGGTTCACAAATGGATTCTTCCATTTCTAACTCAACTTCCTTGAGTTTTTCCTTCAGCCACTTTACTTGCATTTGTTGTAGCCTTCTCTGCATCTCATGCCATTCCACTGGCTTCTTCCTCAAGACCCAACCTAGTCTCTGACTTTCCTCAAGCATTCTCCTTAATGCATTGAGTTGTTTTTTTAATTCAGCAACCTCTTTGCCAATTTCTTCTTGACTCATCCTCTTGCCATTTGCCTTGGCATCCTTCTTCTCATCTCTTCTACTGTGGCTTCTCTCTGAACCTCTGCTATGACTATTGGTAGTCATCTTCTTCTCCTCTATCTTCATGAGCTTCTCTGCAACAAGCCTCTGCAACAACTAGTCCTCCTTGCTATAATTTTCGCCTCACTAAGCTCTCCTCACTCAGTATTTTGGTAAGCACGGGTCCTCTGTCTGGAACCTCCCCTTGAGCAACACCTTGGCTCCTTCTAGGCTTATGCAATCTCTCACTCTCTCTTGAGAACACTTTAGCTGCCCTCTCTATCCAATCTCTTGTTGGATTCTTAGGTTCACTGCCACTTCTCCATTAGAGTGTTTTCCTTACTCTATCTTCAAGAACACATCTGTTCTCTTCTCACAACTTCTCTTGTTGTCACCTGTGTATTAGTATAAAAACACACATTCTTCATTTGAAACATAACACATTACCTCACCTTCAAGATCTCAACATGATCTTGTTTCACCCATTCTTCTGCACTTTGAATGGATTGTCCTCAGTTTTTTCCCTCAAGTCCTCTTTCCTTCACAACTTCTATTAAGCAATCTTGCTTTCTTCAAGGAATCCTCTGTTCATGCCTACTCCAATCCTCTACTGGAATGCTACAATCTCCCACTGTAGTCTTTATCATTCAGCACATTACCTTTTCCTGTGTGCAAACTCCGTTTTGCTGAAATAGTTTCCCACTCTGATTACAGATCTACTCTAATACCACTAATGATTCAGGGTAATGCATGAACACAACTGTCCCAGGGAATTGAATCATAAAGGAGTCAATTTTTCAAACTATATAAGTGGTTAAGGCCCTCTTATACATCAGTTCCTTTGTTATCAAAACTTAATCAACCCGCAAAATCTCTCCTTTGGAACCTTTAAACAGGCCTCAAGCCTTTGTTTATGACTTTGTTAAAGTTTCCCATTAATTCTCCTTTATCGACACTTTAAAACCCTTCGGAACCTTTACATCACCCCTTAACCGCATATACACAACCTTCCCACTTTAAATTCAGTTAGTATATGGTTAACACATAAAAACCCTTATCGACACTCTTTCTATGTTATAACCTTTTAATAAAGGAAAATAACTATAACATACCTTTCTTTGCTTTTCGTACAAATTCTGCATAGTCCCTGAGGTTAAACCTCATCGCAATCAACCATTACATCTTTATTTGGTCATGCATACAAGAATACATTCTGCTTCCTGATATGCGAATTCCCTTTACGATCAGGAAATACACTATTGGTGCTTAACTCATACCCTTTTCATTTACAAAGGAAAACTTCGCCCAACGCATATAGTGGACTTCAAATTCACTAAACCCGTGACTATATTTGTCGTCGGGTCCGCTCATTCACCGGTCCTTTGTATTATCGCAAGCCTCTTTCCAACACCAATTCCCAATCTCCCGACATGAGATAATTCCAATCGCCGATTATCGTTGTCGGTGATATCGCAATGTCGCAAATCACTCTATTCAAAGATCCATTCTAGTCCTCATCCCAATGGTTTTCACCGATGCGATAAGATCTGGGCCGTTGATCCCACAGATCTAACGGCTCTTGAGCGCTGAAGCTTTACTCCTCGCTATCTCTGCACTTGTGTTTTTTCACCATTTTCTTCAATGTTCTTTGTGGTTCCAACTTTTCCAAAGGATCCTGTTCTTCGCTATTTCGCTTTGCGCTCTCCCTCCTGAGCTTACTCTGTTTCACCACTTGATTCAAGGATCCTTTTATGATTCCTGTGAATCAACTCCGTTCCTCTGCATCCTTCAGAATTCTACCCGCAACCTATTGCAAAGCCTACGAATTCACAAGTAATTCATACGTGAAATACTTATTAAGCATACTGACACAGACAGGAAATAAACTCTGTATATATATGTAAAAAAACAAAGATTACATTCGAGACTTCTCTGCCTCGCACAGGCCTGAATTTTCACTATCAGTGGCCTCTCCCTCTTTTCTGCCCATAGGATTACATATATTTATATGGAAACTTTGGATTGGATCACTATGAAGGACTTGATCACATCCTTTCCTTGAATCACTCAACTAAAGCCCTAAAGCTTGCTATCGAATACATATGGCAGATTACATTTAGATAAGTCTTCGAGAGACTTATCCATTCCATCTTTTCTCCATTTTAAAACATAACAGTCCCTTTATTCAACTCGATGGTCCATGTCCTCTCTTATCTAATTAAATCACTAAAAGGCCTAAATTACATTAACTTGAGACTTAGGAAAACTATTTCCTAAAAATATATGACCCCCTATGTTTACTATTTACAATGATTTTCCCTTGGGTGAATGCTCCTGCATCAGGGGGTCTCTAAATGAAACATTTTCCTATTGTGAAGGGGCTTGATTCCCCAAATATAGATATTGTAGAATGAAGATGGCTCCCAGACCATAATTCATCATGTGAAAATGGAAATGAACTTAGGGAGCATACTAAAAACTTGGGAAGGATAGCCACCGATATGTTTCAAAGAGTCTAAATATTGGATGAGTGAGAAATTTCTTAGCCATCAAGACATAGATATTTGTGTACCATTCGACATGATGTCAAGGTTGTGTAAGGAATTTTGTGAAGGTGGAAGTCTTACGATAGAAGTGGAGCGAACGAATAAGTATTGTAATATGAATTGTTAAATTTTCAATGGAATGCGAATGGATGTGTGTGTGATTCTTTATAATTTGGAATTTTTATTATCATTAATTTGTTAATGTTGTAAATTAATAAGCATGACTTACAAAGCACTTACATCAAGGCTTCAAGAATTTTCAAACCTTTACATTTGTTTTTAATTTAAATATGTTGAGTGTCACTGAGAAATCTTGACTTGATCGTTGAGTATGGATCAAAGGCACGTGTCATAACAATTTTCTTAAGTTTTGTGTAAGTTATGTGTAGCAACAACCATGGGAAAAGTTATTCAATGGGAGGAAATCCAAGAGTGGCAAGATATTAATTGATGGGTTTAGGAAGAAAATGAGAATTTAAAAATTAAAGCATAACAACTAGAAGTCGAGAGAGACACTACAAACCAAGTTGCCTAGAAAATAAAAGGTCCTTAATAACACCATGGATAATTTGGAAAAACATATTCTACCTTTCTAAGCGACCGAACCCATTATCAACAAAATGTTTTGCTTAGAAATATAGTATCCAAACTAGGCTTGCAATCTAATAGGAGTTAAACAACAAAGAACAAATCTTGTCCAAGTTTCAAAAATAAGTTGAAGAGGTGAAGAAGGAGAGAAAACCATTTTATCTACCAAGGATGCTAAGATCACGACCAAGAAAGATATCATAAGCGATTCACTTTAAGCCCTTCTCAAATCTACAAATGTTTTTGAATCTGTCGACAATTTTGAGATGCACATGAGGTGAATATCCTCCAATTTGACGAGGAAGATGCATTTAATGGCAGAAGTCTTGGTAAGGGACCAAGGTGGGAAAATATCCATTAAATGTAGAGAGTGCAAACCATTAATTTTTGGTATTAGGTATCTTGGTGGAGTAATGAATTTTTGTGCAACCTAACAAAGTGCAGCTCAACACAAAGTGTATCTTAGTGTGCAAGCTTGAGATCCACTTCTATTACAAGTACAACTCACAAAGGTTCCTATTGCATTAAAAGTTTTGTTTTGTTTTTGTTTTTTTTTCTTTTTTTATGAGGGATTGAGAAAAATATTAGAGAATTTCTAAGAATTTGTGGACCACAAAAGCTAAGGAAGGAGAAGGCAACAAACATCCACTCGGAAACCTATCCCAACTCTCTAATGGGAAATAAAGAGGTGCATGAAACATCCCATTCTACATAAGTAGTTGGAAGGCACAATAAGAGGGATACTAAGCACAAGAGTGAAATCAAAAGGTATGTGAACAATAAGCTTTTTCTTTGTTGTTTCTGCTAGCATAAGAAATACCAATGCCACTACTCTTGTTTGTGTTCATTATGTGCGATAAATTCCTATTATATGGCCATGCTAGTGGAAGAAATAAAAAGCCCCAAGAATCCCTAGGAATAATAAGGAAGGATACTAAAAATCCTCTTCAAAAAAACAAAGAGAACGAAAGAAGAAAAACAACAACAAATTTAGTATGGTACAAGGAAGAAGTAATAGGAACTCTACCATCACTGTAAGGTGATTGAGCATTATCATGGTAAGTGCTAGAAATTTCATCCTAAGCTTCATCCCATTATTTGGAGGGCCAAGCAAAAGAGAGGATGATAAAAAATATCAAGAGGAGTGAGACATCAAATGAACTAATAAGAAAAAAGACAACAATAATGCAGAAGTTGTAGTAGCACTTATTGAAAAGGAGGCAAGTAGTGCATCAATATCTACAAAAGGAAATTTCATCCAATAGTTTTAAACCCATGCAAGTGAAGCAATGCATATTGATTCAACTAAAGTAAAAATCTCAACAACATTGTCACATGCATGATACACAAATATTTAGAAACCCTTATTCAGGAAAATCAACCTAAGTTAAAGACACACTTATATCCTCTTCATTATAGTTCTTTTTTTGTAAATTAGGCTACTTCTATTATTGTACAAAAAATCTACAGAAAGTTACAATGAGGCATGCCTCAGATTTCACCATATAGAGATGGATTTAGCATAGTGAGACACATATCCAGACAGACATTTGTCACCGACCAAGTCTGGAAGACCAGTAGACTGCTTAAAAACCCTAACCAGTTGAAAGATAATCCTAGTGACCTAGACATTTTCCCAATTACAGACTCAAAAAACCATATCCCTAGACTATTACTTCGAACGAAATAGCCGCAGACATAAGTGCACTTAAGAACCGTGTTTAACAAGCAAGGAGCTGAGCATAGCTTCAGCTTTACAAGGAAAAATTGCGCTATGAAAACATAGAACATGACAAACCAGACGAACAAAATTACAGTGCCATACCCGCCACCCAAGAGTCCTGGAAACTGGCTTAGTCATCCATGGAGGTGGATGACTGCTCTTCCACCACCCTGCAGCCATATTGGTCCGGCTCGCTTGAGTCAGTGTAGGGTGCGTCGTCTTCGGCTGGAGCACTTGGACCCGCCACTGCACCCGCTATTGTCTCTGGAAAATTTCGCTGACCCAGAACCGGAGCAGGAGGCTGAACTGATTGACATAGGCCTTGAGCAGGAGGAAGAGCTTGTTGACCCAGGGCTGGAGCAGGAGGCCTATGCTCCTCTGCAACTGGTGGAGGGACAACACGTTCACACTTCTCGATTTTAACAGAGACGTAATAGGTATCATTATCCAAAAGGCACGGGAAGCAGAACCGGGATGTGGGATGAGAGATGTGCTCGCAGACAGAGGCGCGAGCCCACCCACGACCTCTCCCTCGGCCTTGCCGGGCGCTACGTGCGTCATCTGACGAAGAATCGGAGGAGCGCTGCAGGTTGGCTCTACCTCTGGCGCCTCCCCGAGACCCGCCTCTGCAGCTGCTAAGGTGAAGCCTTTCCCTTGGCATTGCGGACAGGTATTGACTAAGAGATGGCGCAGAGAGCTGTGGCCGGACTGTAATTGACAAAGCGGAGGTACAGAAGGCGGGATGACACTAGAAGACACAGGAGCAGAAAGAAAATGCGCAAATTGCACGGGAAATTCACCAATATGGACCAGGGCTACCAGAATCACAGGCCAAGGTGTGAACCTCCAAAGGCAGCGATAGGAGAGCCCCGGAGCGAGGGAGAGATGAACACGGTTAACGGGAGACTCCTCAGAAGGAACCAACGCGGTCAGAAGCGCAGGCCGAGGTCTGTGCCTGTGAGACCCTCTACGGTGTCCACAGTTCTGCAAACCACAAAACAGAGTAACCCAAAGTCGAACGTTAACCAAAACAACAGAAATGAAATGCATTACCATCCCAAGCGTGCTGTAAATATACTGTGCGTCCGCTATCTGCGCCATGTGCGAACCAATACACTGCAGCTGCCTCCTGGAAGCCGAAGTTACAGAGCGCGCGTGAAGCATAATGCCATGGGCGGCTGGCTTGCGGTGATTTACACTACCGGGATTCAATATGAAGCGATAGGGGTGGCAGGCCTTAAATGGTTCTGTACAGGTGGCGGGACTGGGCTCCCACTTGCCCAGTGGGAAGCCCGCCCCCGTACCTCCCTTAATTGCTATCACCCGCAGCCGGGAGATGAAGATCCTGGAGCACCAAAGAGTGGAAATCCTGTTGAAGTTGTGTATCCTTTGCATCATGGAGAGTGCCTGTGTATTGAGGATGATGTTGATTCACCCCTTGGTTTGCCAATCTATCTGCTACTCTGTTGGCCGATCGCCTAACATGCTTGAAAAGGATACTGTTAGGGCATCGAAGCCTTGCTTCCAATGTTTCTAGCCTGCTGAGAAGTCTCCAGCTGGAGGCAATTTTTGCCGCAGAGGTCCCTGCTTGGATTCTAGTAGCCGCATTGATAAGAATCAGGGAGTCTCCCTCCACCTCCAAGGGATAGAAATTGTGTTGATCTGCCACACAAATTCCTTTCCACATTCCTTCCAACTCCGCCACATTGTTGGTTTTTGTTCCTGTCAATCCATAGTAGATGTGTTCCACTGATCCTTCGGCATTTGTGATTACGCCTCCATATCCTAACGGACTAGGATTTCCCTTAGCAGCACCATCAAAGTTTAGTTTGAAAGTAGCTCTTGCGGGGGGGACCATTGAGAGGGAGAGGTGACCTTGAGAGGTTTGCTGGGAATACCTTGCAGGGAATATGAGATGTTGAGATTCCAGGAATTCCAGATGCTTCTTTCACGGGGTGACGTTGGCCAATCATTTTCTGTCCAAGATCTGAGCGCCAACGTTTCTTGTAGATTATGCTTTAAGAGTAGCCAAAGGATTTCTACGGATCTTCTCCTGTTGTTGAAGACCCTATTATTCCGTTCCTTCCATAATAACCAATACAGAAAGCCTGGAATGAGGTTCCATAAGGAGTTCAAAATGGGGCTTTGATAAGGGTGCTTGGGCCAAGTTCTGAGAATGTTTGCAATGTCCCCCTGCCTGTCCCTTATTCCATTGTTGCATTGGTTGACTCTTTCCCAGAGCTGAGCGGCGAGTGGGCAGGTCTCCATGAGATGTATGATGGTTTCCTCTTGGTTGGTGCAGTTGGGGCATCGTGAGGGACCTATGAAGCCTCTTCTTTGTAGATTATCCCAGGTTAGTATGCGGCGTTTGCTTAGGAGCCATAGGAAGGTAGATACCTTGGGCCATAATCTTGACTGCCATACATGATTCCATAATTGATCCCTCTCTGTGGGGCTGTGATCATAGCGTATGTTATAGGCTTCTTTGGTGGTGAAGATTCCTCTTGAGGTGTGACCCCATCTCAGTTTGTTCGGCTGAGTAGAGGGTTTGATTTTCCTTTGATTTAGCTCCTGATCTATATCTGCATAAGTCTCTCCCTGCCAATCTGTCTGCCAAGAGCTAGCGGGTTTCCACTGTTGGAAATCTTGAGTTTCTTGCTGCTTCCAAAATTGAGAGACTTTAGATATATTGGATTGCTGCATGTGGTTCCGCTAGAGAGGTTTGTGGAAGATCGTGGCTAGTTTTGGTAGCTGCTGCCATGAGCCCCCCCAGAACCGCGCTGAGGTCCCTTAGTGAACCTCCCAAAAGCTGTAATCTTGTATGAAGGCGCAATGTATTTTAGCCGAATTCCAGATCATGGATCCTGAAATGCTCGGACTAATTCGAATGAGCTCATCCCACTGACTTCCGGGCACGTATTTAGCTTGCCACAACTTTGCCCAAGGGATGTGCGGCTTTACTAGCCAATTTCACCAGATTTTTGCTCCCATTGTGCCGTTGCTTTGTATGGGGTCCCTTATTCCTAATCCTCCATTGGATTTTGATTGACATACCTCAGTCCATTTAACAAGGGCCCATTTCCTGTTGAGTCCATTAGAGCCCCATAGAAAGCCCTGTTGAAGGTTACTGATGGCCTTGAGCACCCATTTGGGAGCCGCTAGAATGGAAAAAAGGTACAAAGGCATTGCTTGGAGGACTGATTTGATCAAAGTAAGCCGACTGGCTATATTGAGCGATCTGTAGGTCCAAGATGAAAGTCGTGCTTGAGCGCAGATGCCATGAGAGGAGCACCCAAATACTTGGAGGGCAACACAACAATAGAGAAACCCAGAATACAAGCAATATTACGTTGAGTGGAGATAGGGGAATTGAAGAAGAAAAGCTGGGATTTGGAGGCATTAATCGAGGTTCCAGAGGCCTCAGAAAAAAGAGAGAGCAGGGCTTTAAAGGCTTTGGCTTCTTGAGAGGATGGGTGACCAAAGAGCATCGTATCATCCACGAATTGCTGATGAGATAACGGATGAAGACCATGGATCGTTAAACCTTTGATCGCCTGTGAGGAAACAACATGGTGGAGGAGGCGACTGAGTCCTTCCACCATAAGAACAAAAATGAAAGGGGAGAGGGGATCCCCTTGACGAATGCCTCTTGACGGACGGAAGGGCATGGACGGGGAGCCATTGAGGAGAACTGAAAAGCAAGGAGAGGTTATGAGGTTCATGATCCAGCGAGTCCAGGTTGCATTGAATCCAAAGGCTAGCAGCATATGCTGGATATATTCCAAACTGAGCTTGTCGAAGGCTTTAGATAGATCAAGCTTCATTATCATGCTCGGTTTTTTGAGAATTTTTAAAGAGTGGATCACTTCGTTGGACAAGATGATGCCATCCATAATCTGACGCCCCTCAACATAACCCGTTTGCTCCGGAAGGATGAGAAGAGGAAGGAGAGGTTTAAGTCTATTGGCCACAACTTTGGAAATGAGCTTGTAGATGACATTACAGAGGGCAATTGGCCTGTATTTATTTGGCGTGTTAGCTTCTTCGCCTTTGGGGACAAGAGCAATGAAGGTGGAATTGAGGGAGGGAAGACCCAGTGCATGGAATGAGATTCTTCCACTAGGTCCAACACTTCAGCACTGATCAAATCCCAGAATTCATGAAAGAAATTGGAGGTAAAAACATCAGGTCCAGGTGCCTTACCATCTTTTAGTTGAGCCATAGCTTCTTCTACTTCCTGCATGGTGACCTGTTTTAGGAGATTTTGATTCTGATCGTCCGTGATTATCTTGGGGATGTGTTGTGTAACCGATTTTATGGCGGATGCGCGACTCCCTCGTTGTTCTTTGAGTGCCTCCTGGAAGTAATCTTTGAATTCCTTCTCAATATCTTCATGCTTTTCTAATCTGCTCCCCTGACTGTTGTTGATGAAGGCTATGTTGTTATGCATTCGATGTTGGATGGTGGATCAGTGAAAGAATTTTGTATTCTTTTCGCCTTCCTTTAGCCACCTGATTCTATATTTTTGCCGCCATAGGATTTCCTCCTGTAGCCTTCGGGCTTCTAGTTCTGTCCAGAGGGTGTGCTCCTTGTCTGCTAATTCTTCTGTCCTTCCCTCTGTTATGATTGTTTGCTGAAGAGCGCACATGTTCTGCTCTAGACTTTTCCTTGCTTCCAGAATGTTACCAAATTTTGATTTGTTCCAGGCCTTGATAGCTTGCTTGAGGTGTCTGAGCTTCTGTTGAAATTGAAACATTTTTGCTCCTGCTGGGGAGTGAAGGACTTCTAGACAACTTGCACCATTTCTTTGAATTTTGGATGAGTGAACCAGAAGGACTCAAAGCGGAATGGGCGATTGCATTGTTTACCTGGACGCGTCCATTGGAGCATGATGGGCCAATGATCAGAGCCGCCTTGGGGTAGGATGGAGGCGTGAAGTTCTCCGCCCATATGAATGGCATTGTCTGAAATGAGAAAGCGATCTAATCTGGATGCGATATGGTGTGATCCCCTTCGTTTGTTTGTCTAGGTAAACGTACCATTTGAGGTTTGTACATCAATGAGCTGATTGGTTTGTATGAACTCTTTGAGGCCTGTGCTGTCCTCTTCTAATCTCATTCGCCCTCCCTTTTTTTCCTTTAGATTCGTGATGATATTGTAGTCTCCCCCGCTTATCCAGAGAGGGTGCTGTCTAGTTGCATTGAGCGCTGTAAGTGCCTCCAGTACTTCTAAGTTTTGATGCAAGTCTTGCGGGAAATAGGTGTTGGTAAGTAAACCATGCAGCTCCGTCCCTAGGATATGAAATGTAGCTTGAACGAAATTATGTGAGGCATGAAAATCCTGAAGAGTGAGGATCTGTGGATTCCAGACTATAGCAAGTCCCCCTGAGGCTCCTATCGCATCTACTGATGCAGATCGACTGCCAGTCCAGGCTTTGCGAAGGATTTTTTCAAGAAGGACATTAGTACTTTTTGTTTCCTGTAGAAAAACAATTGCTGGTTTCTCTAACTGAATCATGGTTTTTAACATTCTGTGTTTTGAGGGGCTATTGAGCCCTCTCATATTCCATGAGATGAGCTTCATGAGGAACAATGATGTTGGGGCTTGTAGAACTTCGTCAGCTTTGGGAATCTCCCAGATTCCATTAAGATCTCGCCCAGAATGATAGTTCGTTGTAGATCAGTTTTGCATCCTCTTTTTTTTGTTTCTTTTAGTATTTTCTTTCCATCCCAAGGACTGCTTGCTTGTATGCCCAGACATTTATTATGTTGCGCTTTGGTGAGAACCCCTTCCAGTATATCTATTTCCCAGGGAGGTATGGAGTTGTATTCTTTCTGCTTGCATGCTGTCTCAAGTTTGAGGATATCCAACCCATCTAGACTCACAGTTTCTGGATCTTCCTCCATAATGATAGGGATGTTCTGAGGATCGTCTGAGCTACCTTCTTGCAAGCTCAGAGCTAAGGCTGCATCCAGGTCCATGGCTGAGGGTTGAAGATCTGCTACAGAATCCGGGATTTTCGCATCCAAGGAGGGAGTGAGATTTGAGGGCAAGGGGGCAGATGGATCCACAGGAGGATTGAGAGGCTTGGATGAGGATGAAGGGGCTGGAGAGGCTTGAGAATCCTGCGAGGGCTTGACAGAGGTATCACGAGGGGTGAGGATTTGGAAACGGTTTTGGGATTCAGTCTTCTTGGGGCTAGAAGGGGCAGCCGAATGTTTTTTGGCATGCCTTCGGCGAGAGGTCACTTTTGTGAAGCCATCTGAATCTTTATTAGCTTCATTGACATCGGCTTTGATCTGTATATTCAAGGGGCATTCCCTAAAGAGATGGCCATGCTCATGGCATTTGCGGAAACGAAAAGGAATGTGTTCATTCTCTAAAGGTTGATTCCACTCAAAATCATCATGAAAGAGATTTACCATGTCTGCAAGAGTTTTTTTGAGCTGCATTTGGACGCAGATCCTGGTGTAGGAGGTGAATCTTCTATTTTTGGTTTCCTCTGCCACTTTGATGAAGGTGCCAATGCTATTTCCAATGTCCTTTAATGTTTCTTCTTTCCAGTATTCTGAGGGCAGGGAATACATACAGATCCAGACTGGAGCGTGACTGAGATCCTCCGTGTCTAGATTGAATCTGGGCTTCCAGTCACGAAGGAAAATACCCGAGGAGTTGAAGAAGTATGGACCACCTTCAAATATTCTGGTCTTGTCCTCCAGGCAGTGAAAAATGGCTGTGAAGAAGCCCTTGGGACCTAATAACAGGGAGACTTGTCCTTTGGGCTTCCATTTTGAGTCTATCCACTCGTGAAGGGCCTTCTCAGTAGGCCAGAAGCCAAGAAACTTGCCAATCAGTGCATGATCCTTCAGGTACTGTATTTCTCCATTGATTCGATGACTTGGTAGCTCGACTTTGATTCGTTCTTTAGCTTTTGGAATGCATGTGGTTGACGTCGCCTTTGGTTGTGACACATCCGGATCTGTGTCGTCTTTGTCATTTGTGTTTGGGATCTCCACGGTTGCATTGATCCGTTCTGGGCTCTGATCACGTACTGGGCTCTGATCGCGTACTGGGGTTTTGCCAGTTGAAAACAGGGGAATAGAAAACGGAGAGAAGTCCGCCTTCCATGATGAAGAGGGTGGGGGAGGAACGGACCCCGTCCCTCCCGCCGGACTGGCCATACTAAGCTAAAGACCAGATTCCCGTAGATTGGATGACCAACTGCACTGTGCAGGAAAGCGGTGAACAGGTTGCAGAGGTGCAGACCTGTACATCTGCTGCAGAGGTCAGGGCGCGGCTGCTAGGGTTCTCTCCGTCAAATTGACATTATTACTTGAAATTCATCCTCTTCATTATATAATATTTTGGGATTAGATTAGAGCAGACAAAAAAAAAGCAGAAGCACCAAAACAAACCAAAGATGAACCCAATTTTTTGTTTTTTGTTTTTTGTTTTTCCTGAGTGTTGCCCTAAATCCTAACAATTTGGGCTAACCACCCCTCCGTCTAAACCATTTTGGTCAATGGATGGGTGCACTCGTAAGGTTATCAGATTTTTGCATTGAGTGTTTTCCACATGTAAAAATATAACACATCTCCAACGTCACCTCCATTACAAAGTTTAGTGGTAAGGAATCCATCCTCAAGGGATTTTTGTAGTGCTTTGAATTCATGTTTTTCCCATATTTATGTCCTATCCTTCCTTGATGATGGTTAATGGAATTACTTGAAATGTTGAAAAATCCAAAATTTGTTGCAATCTTAACACTCCAAAGAGTTGTGGACAACTTTGACATAAGCCAACAAGGAACAATTTTATAATTGATGGACATCTTCAAGATGTTCCTCTTCAAGCAAAGGATTAGGTCTTGTTTGAGGCTAAGGTGTATGAGTACTTAATAGGTCCCTATGGGAAAGTGAACTAAGAGGAAAATTTCACATGTCTATGGAAGCAAAAAAACACAACTCATAAATAAACTTCCAAAAACAGTGAACATAGGCAAACTTCAAGCAGGATGGGAAAAAAACAACATGCATATGCAAACCTCAAGGAGGATGGGAAAAAAACAACAAGAATAAGCAAAACTCAAGTAGATCAAATCATCAACAACAGTCACAAGAAAAACTCAAGAGGGAAAAACCCACAACATTAGGCATGGGAAAACCTTGAATGGTACAAATTAGACAAAAGAATAACTACATTAATAATTAAGTTATTCCTGAGAAGTGGACACCAAAGCATAAGAAAGTAGCTTGGTGATTGTTGACACTTGATGCTTGAGGCAAGTTTTTAAGATGGGAAAACCCACAAGAAAGGGAAACTTAACAAATGAGGTTAACTTTGAGGAGAAATTTTCACCAGGAAAATTGATTTTTTTAGAAAGAAGATAATTTTTCAAATGAAGCAAATTTGAGTAGAAGAAAATTTTCAAATGAAGGAACAATCGAATTAGTATCTAAAACATGGCAAAATCTATAAAGCGCAATATGAATCTATTCCTATTATTCTCACAGATTGATTAGGAAGATCAAATACTTAACATTTTGATGAATTTTTATTAGGGAAAAGGAAAAACCAAAATGGGTGGTTTGGTCCAAAATTTTATAAATCCATGAATGGTCAAATTTTTGAAGTAACAAACAAAGGCTAGGGGTAAGGCAAAAGACCAAATTTATATGAATTTTTAAAGATACTTGTAAACACGAGACCCGTTTATAAGAGGGTCATTGAAATACCATGTAATCAATAAGGCAATGGTTTCGAAGTTCATGGTTAATATGCCATTTGTTGGAAAGCTCATGGTTGAGAGGCATGCATACAACATGGTCATGATCGAAAAATTATTGGTCCATAAATAAACGACCAACAAGCTCCTAGACAATAATCCACGTGATTAATAAGTGATTCCACGTGATTGATACGTGATTGCTTGACAAGCTCATAATCAGCAAATGGATGGTCAATGTTAATCCTTGTCATTCCTTCACTATCATATGGTAGGCTAATCAATAACTTCAAATGCCACATGTAAGGCATGCAGGTATAACATCAGTAAAGTTCAAGTGGAAACATGTGGAGGCAACCCCATCGATTTTAGAGTAAGCTTGTAAGTGGCTTTTAATAACCAAAAAAATGGTGGTAATCATGAATCTACGGGATGAAGAGTTGATGTCAGCGTAATAACCAAGAAAGAAAGAGATATGAGCAACCAATGTAGCTATATCTAGGGAGTTTGTAAAATTAACATCGGATTACTAAGAATTAATTTAACTTTTTATTGGTAGATATAAAGGGAATTAAAAGTGAGAGGGGAATGATGATGATGGCCATGAATTTATTTTGATCAATATTGCATCAAGGTTCATTTTAATTACTTTCCCAAGGTTTAAATTTGTGCCTAATTTAAATATGTTTTAGGTGTCATGGGGTGATTTTAAATTTCCCATTGGCTGCAAATCAAGGAATTGATTATTCCTTTTGGGTATAAGTGGTGAGGATTTTTCTACGCCTCATAAATAGTAGTCTAATAATGGCAATTTGATTGTGGCATGTGAGGAGAAATGGAGGGTAAAAAATTTCATGCTAAAGTAATGTTAGTGCATTTTTTCTATTTTAATATATCTCTATTTTCCAAAAGAGAAAGGGAGAAATTGGATAGCAAAAGATAAAAAGGTATTTGTTTTTGGAAATAATGAGGATGCAAAATCTAATCAATTATTTAATCTTATATACAATAAGTTCATCATTGGTATAGATTTGTTAATTTCCACATTATATGAGAATAGTTCAATTTTCTTTTTTTTTCTCAACAAAGGTAGTTGGAAGACGATGGACATCAACTTCAAGTGTTGAAGTAGAACCAATCTCAAGATCAAACATTTCACAAAATCAATAAGAGTTGAGCACTAGTGAACCAAAGAGGTCAAATAGTACCATGAGACCATATGTGAACCCAAAGAAGATGCAAACTTCCATATCGATGGAGGCATAACTTAAAAGGGAACCAAAACTTAGAGATTTTCTGCAGGTAAATCATTTACTCAAAAACTAATGAGTAAAATAAATGGATTGATGAAACATGAGTTCAATATGAAGGTTCTTTTCAAAAAAATACAAAGGACTTCAGGAACTTTAGTCGTTTAACAAAAAATAATTTGTCAATTGCACACTAGTTAGAAAACAAAGTTGAAGGAAAATAATATTATCTACAAATGGATATACCTAGCAACAATATCTGAACTATGATGAGATGTCCATGTGAACACCTAATTACGACGTAAGACATTTCTTTTTGAAACAAACTCTCCTCTGATCCTCGCTGTCGTTGTTATACACCATCAGATTAAGTGTTAGACGATTAAAATGGTGCCATTCATTGATCTCATAACCACCGACTCCTTACCCAACTCCTTACCCTCCGTTGATCTCATAACCGACTCCTTACCACTCAACTCATTGGATCATTAAGTTTTCAATTGCATCCTAACTACTCTCGCTTCATTATTATTGCTCATTCTCCCTTCATTTATTTGAGTTCGAATCGAATCTGAAGCAACCATGACTAACAACAAATTTTCATCACCACCCGTAGGCTACCCTCAACCTACCCTCAACCAATTCCTCTGCCAGGTTCGACTCTTTTGTGCTCCTCTTTTTTTTTTTTTCATCTGGTCAATTATTTTCTTCAATTAAGATCACAAATAATTTGTATTTACATTAAAAGAATTTTGATGGTGTTATCAGGGTATCCAACCCAAGCTCCTCCTCTCCAATACGCTAAAATTCTGTACCAAAAAAAAACTTCATTTGTGTCCTCTACAAGATAGGTATGTTATGTTTGACATATAGGTAATTCTTTTGAGAATCATGATCCTTTCTTGGATTAATCCTTGCAGATGATTCAATAACATGATCTTACCGTTAGCACTACTCTCTAAACATTCATGAAAAAAACATTTTTATGGCATGAAGTTCAAGATGAGTTTGTTCTCACCCTGTATCCACATAAATTACAGCTAAAATGTGTTGCGTATTCTTTACTTCGGCTGCTCAAGATTTCAAGTTCCCTGATACATGATTGAAACTCTTATAACTCCCAATGAATCTAACCAGTAAGGATTTTTGTCCGTCAATGGTCGATAATAGACTTCCCTAAATTAAAGGACTGATGGGATTTGTAGCACATTTCTTTCCCTAACTTCATTGAAAATTTTATGAGAACACAGGGATTTCTGGTTGAAAACAATGCACCAACCAGTGGGTTACCCTTCTAAGTAGTTATAAAATAGATTCATTTTTGCAAATTTTGACAGAAGTAATTCAGTTGATTTCGACCTGTAAGGTCTCAACTGATGTAAAGGACCATTTCTGATTCTAGAAAATATTTACTGAACTGTTTATCTATTTTAAGTTGTCTATCTATTTTAAACAGAGTATGGAACTTTAAGAAAATTTATGTTCTAATTTATGCAAAACATTAATGAAAAGTAGTTACTTGGTCTGCTATGAATGTCTGCTGCGGATGAGAATGTTTTAGAACCCCTCCAGTTTGCTCCCGTTTACCAAAAGACCAAAACCACCCAGCCAGACTGAGAAGAACCTCGCTACTCAATCTAGTAAGCTTCTCAGTTGAAGCAGATTGTTCCCCCGTGCCCAGAACCTCAGAACAATCCATGCTCTTCCTTCCTGTGGATAATTTCAGTTTATGACCCTCCTCCTCCTTCCATTCTTCCGTTGTTTTCCTCTCCCGTTAAATTCTTCCTTCTAGTTTATAGACTGATTCTTGGCGGTGGTTGTCCATCCTCCAGCACCCATCGCTTCATTTCCTCACGACACCCTTCCCATGTCCTGTCATGTGTATTTCTTTTAAAAATATATTGATTTTTAATTAAAGTTCCTTTTTCTGATTTTATTTTAATATAAAGGTTAGACTTACATTAAAATACTTTATCATTTATAATTTTATAATTTGATTAATTTGATTAATATAATTTTTGTAAATATGTCGTTACATACACCCCCTCTTCAGAATACTTCGTCCTGAAGTTAGAGTTTTATCTTATATGAATATTCATGATAGCGATTAGTTCATTTTGGATTATGTATTGAGGTTAAATTCTTACTTAATGTAAGAGCACTACAAATTTTGGTGTTTTGAATACTTTAGGTTTATGAATTTAATGATCATGTTTTATGTCATTAGGTTCCCCAGCTATTACAAAATCATCCTATCCTTCCTAATCTCTTCCGCTCCCATCCTATCCGTCCTCTACTGGAGTATGCCATGGCATCAGTTATACTGACCTAACCATTCATAAACTCTAAGGATGACAACGTCGGCTATACCGACCTGATTCCTAGTAGGCATTCGGCAGTCATCGTCACATGTCTAGGGGAGCATGACTCGCACAGTCCTCCCATGACTCTAGGGTTCGGAGGATAAGCGGTGGGCAACACCTCCACCCCTCTCAATAGAATTAGGGTTAATACCCTATCATACAATCTCTTTGAGCCTTAATTGTTCTCAGGTTCTGTCATCACATGGTCATTTTGGTAACAGATATTATCTGTAATCATAAACACTTGTCTATGCATTTATAAAATGTGCACTAACATATTCAAAACAAATAGCTTATGTATAATTCACACATGTCAACTATAGTATAACATACTTTGCCATATTCTATTCATGTCATTGGCTTTCATATTAAAATGTAATTATTCTTTGATTTCTATCTTATCAATCATATTGATACGCATAAATAAAACAGAATTATAATATCTTAATTCCCATCAGAAGCAAAATCACTTAAATATTTTAAACTTTACTTTGACAACTATAATTTAGTAAGATCAATAACATATTTTGTCTTGGTATCCATGTACCAGTGGAATTTAAACAGATATTATGTCATAAAAATTCACGTTTATATATGATCATTCAAAATGGTTATGAGCCTCTAATTTATAGTAAAGTAAGTATATACAAAACATAGTTTAAAGTTCTTCAAAATTGACACGGATTAGGGTATTTTTGACATATGTACTATGTATCTTCCTAAGTAGCTGATCCATGGCTATACTTGTCCCACTGGACCTTAACTTGGTCTACTAGATGATTTATGAGTTGTCGAACTCTACGTTCCAGTATACGTAATGGTTTGACCGATAGGATTCCTTTGTCCGAAACCTGCAGTTCCTTCCATTGAAGGTTATGAGATTGATGAGCTATATAATGTCTTAATACAGATACATGAAATACATTATGAATTTTATGCAAGTGAGGTGGCAGTGCAAGACGATAAGCGACAGGTCCAACTCTTTCCATGACTTTAAATGGTCCAATAAATCGGGGTGACAACTTTGTCCCTTTTCCGAATCGAATAGTACTCTTGTTTGGTTTGATGCGGATGAAAACCTGATCCCCTACTTCATACGTCCTATTAGTTTTGTGAGCATCAACATAACTCTTTTGTCTGTCCTGTGCTTCCTTTAACCGTTGTCTAATTTGTCTTACCTGCTCTTCCATTTCTTGGATTAATTCTGGTCCTATTATCACTCGATCTTCTAACCTGTCCCAACTTAACGGTGTTCTGCAAGGTCTGCCGTATAATTCTTCAAATGGAGGCATTCCAATCGAACTGTGGTAACTGTTATTGTATGCGAATTCAACTAATGATAAGTACTTTTCCTAGTGTGATTGCTAATCCATAACATACATTCTCAACATATCTTCAAGTGCTTGATTTACCCTTTCTGTTTGCCCATTGATTTCAGGATGATAAGCTGTGCTCAAATTTAGGTGAGTTCCTAAGGCTGACTACATGCAAGTCCAGAATCTTGAAGTGAATCATGAATCTCTATTGGATATAATCTTCTTAGGTACTCCATGAAATCTAATAATTTCATTTATGAATACTCGAGCTACGTCAGCAACTGCGTAAGTATCTCTTACGGGAATGAAATGTGCGCTTTTCGTTGATTTATCCACTACTACCATAATGGCATTGTGTTTTTGAGAAGTAAGAGGTAGTCCAGTGATGAAATCCATAGAAATGATCTCCCATTTGGTCATAGGAATGTCATGAGGTTGTAAGAGACCTGCTGGATGACAATGATCTGCTTTTACTTGTTGACATTCCAAACATTTTGCAACAAATTGAACGATATCACATTTCATGCCCGACCAGAAGAAGAGTTTCTTGCTATCCGCATACATTTTCCTTACTCCAGGATGTGCACAATACACTGCTCTGTGGACTTCCTTAAGGATGGAGTCTCGAAGATCCTTATTATCAGGAATATACATCCTTCCAGGGAATCGTAGGATTCCATCATCTTTTATTTCATATCCTTCAAACTTAGATTCTTTTGGCTTTTTACCTTCAAGACTAGATCTCACCTTTAAATACCAACTATCTTTTATGAGATATTCTAGTACTCGTTGCATTAAGTCTACTTTGATAGGTATGAGAGAGAATATCCGTGGTCTTTTGCTTAAAGCATCTACTACTACATTTCTTTTCCCTTAATATATGATATTCCAAAGTCATATTCAATTAGGAATTCACTCCATCGTCTTTGTCTAGCATTTAAGTCTCTTTGGGTGAACAAATATCATAGACTTTGACGATCGCTTTTAAGCGTAAAACTTCACCCTACTAGATAGTGTCTCCAAATATTTAGAGCTAGTACTACAACGACTAAGTCTAAATTGTGAGTAGCATAGAGTTCTTCATGAGGTTTTAACTTTCTGGAGGCATAGACTATTACTCCTCTATCCTGCATCAATACTACACCTAGCCCTTGTTTGGATGCATCAGTACATACCGTAAAATCTTTGTCCATATCAGGGACTCTTAAGATTGGTGCACTGGTCAGTAGTCTTTTGATTTCAGAGAATGCTTTATGACATTCCTCAGTCCATTCATACTTAACACCTTTACGCTGAAGGGTTGTAATCGACTTTGCAATTTTGGAGAATCCCTCCACAAATCTTCAGTAGTAACCGGCTAAACCCATAAAGCTTCGTACTTCATGTGCATTTTTCGGTATTGGCCATTCCATGATTTATTTTACCTTCTCAGGGTCTACTGAAATCCCTTCACCTGATATGATATGTCCTAAGTAATGAATATTTTCCTGAAAGAATGAACACTTGGATAATTGTCCATACAACTGGTGTTTTATAAGGCAGGACAATACTATTTGTAAATGATCTTCATGCTCTTTCTTATTCTTGGAATAGATGAGAATATCATCTAAAAAAACTTGTACAAATTGATCAAGATATTCACAGAAAACACTGTTCATAAGATTCATGAATACTGCTAGTGCATTTGTTAATCCAAATGGTACCACAGTAAATTCATAATGTCCAAAACGTGTCGAGAATGCAATCTTAGAAACATCGCTTTCAAAAATCCTTAGTTGATGATAGCCTGATCGAAGATCAATTCTTGAAAAGACAGCAACTCCTTTCATTTGATCGAAAAGATCATTGATTCTAGGCATAGGATATCGATTCTTTACTGTAACTCGATTCAAGTCTCGATAATATATGCATAATCTTAAGGATCCATCTTTCTTCTTGACAAAAATTACAAGAGCACCCCAAGGTGATATACTGGGTCAAATATGTCTTATATCCAATAGTTCCTTCAATTGAATTTGCAATTCTTGAAGTTCTGGAGCTGTTATTCTATAAGGTGTTTTAGAGGTTGGTTGAGTAAAGGTTTCAATTCAATAGTGAGATCTAGCTCTCTTATAGGGGGTAATCCTGGTAGTTCCTTTGGAAATACATACGGAAATTTGCCTAACACCGGATATTGTTCTAAGGATGGTCCTTTTTCTTTACTTACTTCTTGAATTACATATGCCTGACAACCTTTTCTCAAGCAATGCTTCATTTTCATTGCTGATATGTAGAGTAAAGATACTTTTCTCTTGATTCCTTGAATTTGGATTGCTTCTCCTTCATCATTTATACCTATAATTCTTTTCCCATAACAGTCTACCAAAGCTTGATGAGTTTCTAGCCAATCCATACCTATGACAAGATCATAAGTTCCCAAGGCTGTGACATAAACTTTTAGTTTAGTCGTACAAACCCCTAGGTCAATTTTGCATTGATCCACACTTAAGTCTACGGGTTGGAGTTCTCCTGAGGCCATTTCTACTTGTCTGAAATCATTTTGTCTGCGAGCTGCCAACCCACATTTGTTTAATGCATATGACGAAATGAAACTATTTGTGGCACCAGTATCAAATAAGATTTTGAGTCTTATACCATTAATAATACGTGGAGATTCAACTACAGTGGATTGATGTGCTGCTTGGTCATTGTTGACTACTGCACGAATTCTATGATTACCTTGATTATTTGATATTGGTTCCTTTCCAGTCCTATGCAATATACTTGACGAATCTTTTGGACAATCACGTTGAAAATGCGGTCCTCCACATCCCCAACAATTAACTTGTGTTGATTCTCTTGAATTAGGACGTGAATTTCTAGATAAAGAGCTTCGTCCTCTCATGTTGCTTCCTCTCAAATTTCTTCCTCTGTTAGTAGTTCCACGAGATTTGCATGGACTTGTGTTTAATGATTCAGTGGCTATAGTATTAACTGCCATGGGAGCTCTTGTTCCTACATTTCTTGGGATAAATCTATTACTATAAGGTGGCCTTGAGCTACCTCCCATAAAGAAATTTCGGGGAGTCTTTCCTGGAAATCCTGATTGTAAAGGTTCTATTGGCCCTACATCCTTTTTGATTCATAAATGTTCTTCTGCATAATGGCCACATTCTACTGCTTCAGCTACTGATGATCATTTCCACATGCTCACCAAGGCCCTGATGTGAGGACTTAACTCAAATATGAAGTGTTCAACCTGAAGTTCATCAGAATCTAAGTAGTGAATGTATTTCAAAAGTTCCATAAACCTTATCTCATACTCCTCCATTGTTTTATTACCTTGAACTAATGTATGAAAGGCCCTGGCTTGTTGTTGTTGAAAATATGGAGGTAAATAATTTTCACGGAATCTTTCCTCGAACAATTCCCAAGGAACATTATCAGTTGTGAGGTGTAGTTGTTTTTCTAGTTTTCCCCACCAAATCAAGGCAATTTATTTTAATTGAAATACAACAATTTTTGCTTTTGCAGAAGAAGAATATTCTCTTAATTTAAAACATCTGTTCATTCCTTCTAACCATGCCTCAACACGTTCTCCAGCTCGACCTCCTAAAAATTCTAGGAGTTTAATTTTCTGAAGCTCCCTAGAAATATCTTCCTTTGATCTTTTATACTCAAATTTCTTTGGTTCAACTGAATTAGTTGCTAAGGGTTGAATTTCTTCTTTGGTCTTAGCCATGGTTGACCCTTTTAATGTTTGCAATAAGGTTTCCAATGAGTTCATTATCACGGTCAATTCTGGTGCTCGAGCCGTTGGTGTTGGTGATGGTCTCAATGGAGATGATGATGATGGTGGTGGCGATGGAGATGATGACGACGATGGTGGTGGAATTAATGACGGTGATGTTGCCCGATCACGTTGTCGTTGCTCATATGTCCTTACCATTGTAATGTTCCCTGTATACATAATAAAATTTTATAAAAAATTGAGGTATACATTCGGACTTGACATATAGTTTTTGCAATTTCACATTTATAAACGGGTATAGCTTTTTTTGCTATTTTTATCTGCTAGGAAGATCTTACTGGTATCGAGGTCAAGGAAGGTGGTCTCTTGGCTTTTTACCTTCAATACTAGATCTCACCTTTAAATACCAACTATCTTTTATGAGATATTCTAGTACTCCTTGCCTTAAGTCTACTTTGATAGGTATGAGAGAGAATATCTGTGGTATTCTGCTTAAAGCATATGCTACTACATTTTCTTTTCCCTTAATATATGATATTCCAAAGTCATATTCACTTAGGAATTCACTCCATCGTCTTTGTCTAGCATTTAAGTTTCTTTGGGTGAACAAATATTGTAGACTTTGATGATCGCTTTTAAGCGTAAAACTTCGCCCTATTAGATAGTGTCTCCAAATATTTAGAGCTAATACTACAATGGCTAACTCTAAATCGTGAGTAGCATAGAGTTCTTCATGAGGTTTTAACTTTCTGGAGGCATATGCTATTACTCCTCTATCCTGCATCAATACTACACCTAGCCCTTGTTTGGATGTATCAGTACATATCGTAAAATCTTTGTCCATATTAGGGACTCTTAAGATTGGTGCACTAGTCAGTAGTCTTTTGAGTTCAGAGAATGCTTTATTACATTCCTCAGTCCATTCATACTTAACACCTTTACGGTGAAGGGTTGTAATCGGCTTTGAAATTTTGGAGAATCCCTCCACAAATCTTCGGTAGTAACCGAATAAACCCATAAAGCTTTGTACTTCATGTGCGTTTTTCGGTATTGGTCATTCCATGATTGATTTTACCTTCTCAGGGTCTACTAAAATCCCTTCACCTTATATGATATGTCCTAAGTAATGAATCTTTTCTTGAAAGAATGAACACTTGGATAATTATCCATACAACTGATGTTTTATAAGGCAGGACAATACTATTCGTAAATGATCTTCATGCTCTTTCTTATTCTTGGAATAGATGAGAATATCATCTAAAAAGAGTTGTACAAATTGATCAAGATATTCGCGGAAAACACTGTTCATAAGATTCATGAATACTGCTAGTGTATTTGTTAATCGAAATGGTACCACAACAAATTCATAATGTCCAAAACGTGTCTGAAATGCAATTTTAGAAATATCGCTTTCAGAAATCCTTCGCTGATGATAGTTTGATTGAAGATCAATTTTTGAAAAGATAGAAACTCCTTTCATTTGATCAAAAAGATCATCGATTAGAGGCATAGGATATCGATTCTTTACTGTAGCTCGATTCAAGTCTTGATAATCTATGCATAATCTTAAGGATCCATCTTTCTTCTTGACAAAAATTACAGGAGCACCCCAAGGTGATATACTGGGTTGAATATGTCCTATATCCAATAGTTCCTTTAATTGAATTTGCAATTCTTGAAGTTCTGGAGCTATCATTCTATAAGGTGTTTTAGAGATTGGTTGAGTACCAGGTTTCAATTCAATAGTGAGATCTAGCTCTCTTACAGGGGATAATCTTGGTAGTTCCTTTGGAAATACATCTGGAAATTTGGCTAACACTGGATATTGTTCTAAGGATGGTCCTTTTCCTTTACTTACTTCTTGAATTACATATGCCTGACAACCTTTTCTTAAACAACGCTTCATTTTCATTGTTGATATGTAGCGTAAATATACTTTTCTCTTGATTCCTTGAATGTAAGGCCTCAACTGATGTAAAGGACCATTTCTGATTCTATAAAATATTTACTGAATTGTTTATCTATTTTAAGCTGTCTATCTATTTTAAACAGAGTATGGAACTTTAAGAAAATTTATGTTCTAATTTATGCAAAACTTCATATAGCTAATTGCTTCAATTAATGAAAAGTACTTACTTGGTCTGCTGCGAATGTTTCAAAACCCCTCTAGTTTGCTCCCGTTTACCAAAAGACTGAAACCAACCAGCTAGACTGAGCAGAACCTCTCTACTCAATCCAATAAGCTTCTCAGTTGAAGTAGATTGTTCCCCCGTGCCCAGAACCTTAGAACAATCCGTGCTCTTCCTTCCTATGGATAATTTTAGTTTATGACCCTCCTCCTCCTTCTGTTCTTCCGTTGTTTTCCCCTCCTGTTAAATTCTTCCTTTTGGTTTATAAACTGATTCTTGGCGGTGGCTGTCCTTCCTCCAACACCCATCGCTTCATTTCCTCACGACACCATTCCCATGTCGTGTCATGTGTATTTCTTTTAAAAATATATTGATTTTTAATTAAAATTCCTTTTTCTAATTTTATTTTAATATAAAGGTTAGACTTACATTAAAATACTTTATCATTTATATTTTTATTATTTTATTAATTTGATTAATATAATTTATTTAGTATTATTTTTATAAATAGGTCATTACATACACCCCCTCTTAAGAAAACTTCGTCCCGAAGTTAGTGTTTTATCTTATATGAATATTCATGATAGCGATTAATACATTTTGGATTATGTATTGAGGTTAAATTCTTACTTAATGTAAGAGCACTACAAATTTTGGTGTTTTGAATACTTTAGGTTTATGACTTTAATGATCATGTTTTATTTCATTAGGTTCCCCAGCTATTATAAAATCATCCTATCCTTCCTAGTCTCTTTCGCTCCCATCCTATCCGTCCTCTACTAAAGTATGCCATGGCGTCAGTTATACTGGCATAACCATTCATAAACTCTAAGGATGACAACGTCGGCTATACCGACCTGATTCCTAGTAGGCATCCGACAGTCATCATCACATGTCTAGGGGAGCTTGACTCACACAGTCCTCCCATGACTCCAGGGTTCGGAGGATAAATGGTGGGCAACACCTTCACCCCTCTCAATAGAATTAGGGTTAATACCCTATCATAGAATCTCTTTGAGCCTTAATTGTTCTAAGGTTATGTCATCATGTGGTCATTTTGGTAACGAATATCAGATTGAGTGGATTTACTGATGCAGATTGGGCAGGAATTTCAGTGGATCGGAAAAGTATCTCTCAGTATTGTTTCAACATTGGATCAGGCATGACTTCCTGGTGCAGTAGGAAACATAAGTTAATGGATCTGAGATCATCTGAGGCATAATATATGGCAACAAGCACAACTTCATGTGAGGCCATATGGCGTAGAAAACTGCTTGTGGACTTATTCAGAAGAAAAATGGAGGCGACTAGGATCATGTGCGATAATCAGAGTTGCATCAAGCTCTCTTAGAATCCAGTGTTTCACGATCGGTCAAAGCATATTGATATCCGGTGTCACTTTGTCAGAGACTATGTCCAACGAGCAGCTGTACAATTGAGCTACACTCCTACAGGAGAATAGGTGTTAGACATCCTTACCAAGGCCCTTGGAAGAACCAAGTTTGATTATTTCAGGGAGAAGATGGGGATGATAAAGAATCCATTTCAGTAGCAGAAATGGGTATGATGTTACTATGTAGTAGCAGTTAGCAGTAGCACGATGTAACATGATGAGTAGGAGTTTGCAGTGCAGATGCAGGTTGGGTAGAAGGATCACGAAAAACACGGATGCAGAGGGAGTTGTAGTGCAGATGCAGTGTTGGGAAGATGGACTAGCAGCACCATGGATGCAGAGGAAGTTGTAGTACAGATGTAGCAGTGACAGTGATAGAGCCATGGGTAACAATACAGGATGCAACAATGCAGAGGATGTTGGGCAGAGAGGCTTAGCATCACCACAGGTACCGATGTCGTATGATCAGAGTAATGCTCAGTGTGGAGTATTACTAGAGCACAATCCTTGCTAAGAGGGAGTGTTGATTTGTTGTATCATCAGATGTGCTCTAGCCATGAAAATTGGTGGAGAGGCTAAAGCACATGAGATCTCCAAGACCCATAAATGGTTTGGGCAAATTCTAACTGATTTGGGAGATATTAAAATAATTAATATTTTTAATGGAGTTCCTAAGTCTAAACTTAGGAAAAATAAAATATTAATGGGTATTAATATAAATTGAGTTAGAAGGTTCCAAAGATCATGGATCAAGCCAAATCTAATCTTAGCTGTTGAAGGACCAACATGAAAAGTATAAGAGGAGGCTTGAGGGTCAGTTTGAGAACACACTGAGGGAGACTAGTCAGTTCGATTTCTGGAGCAGGCTTAGCTGAGAAATTCGAACCAGTGGTCCGGAGAGCATGGCAAACTCTAGAAGGAGACCATGGTTGAAGAAATGGCATCTTTGGACAAAAATGAGGCTTGGGATCTAGTGGATTTGTTGGCTAGACAGAAACCCATTGGCAACAAATGAGTGTTTAAGTGTAATGACCCACTTATAGTAAATTAAAATTTATGAAATTAAATAAATTAATTTATTTAAATTAAAATTAATAAATAAAATTAAATTCATTAAATAATTAATAGTAACTTTATTTCAAATTAAGATATGCAAATAAAATAAAATCAGATTTTGTTTATAAAAATCAACACGTATCATAATTTGGACACAGAGATGGAGGAAGTTGGTAAATGGAGACTCATAAGAAGGAAGGGACAGTTGGAGGCAGGGGGAAAAAGGAGGAAAATTTGTACACAGATTTTATCATTAGGAACAATTGAGCCTTGCTTGTATAGAGGTTTCTGGGCACGGGGGAACAGTCTACTTCAACTGAGAAGCTTACTGGACTGAGTAGCGAGGTTCTGCTCAGTTTGGCAGGGTGGTTTCGGTCTTTCGGTAACTGAAGTAGGAGCAGCTTGAGGCATCATCAACCACAGGAATACAGGTAGGTACTCTCATAATTTCTGTGAGTTAAATTTGTAAAATTTCAGGAAATTTTATCCAGGCTCATGATGTTTTTTTTTAAGAAACCCTTTACTGCTTTTATAATCGGTGTAAAGTCTTTACATTTAGACTTGCATGTAGTCAGCCTGAGGAACTCAACTAAATTTGAGGACAACTTATCATCCTGAAACCAATGGGCAAACCGAAAGGGTAAATCAAGTACTTGAAGATATGTTGAGAATGTATGTTATGGATCAACAATCACACTGGGAAAAGTACTTATCCTTAGTCGAATTCACATACAATAACAGTTACCATAGTTCGATTGGAATGCCTTCATTTGAAGCATTATACAACAGACCTTGCAGAACACCGTTAAGTTGGGACACGTTAGAAGATCGAGTGATAATAGGACTAGAATTAATCCAAGAAATGGAAGAGCAGGTAAGACAAATTAGACAACGGTTAAAGGAAGCACAGGATAGACAAAAGAGTTATGCTGATGCTCACAGAACTGATGGGAAGTATGAAGTATGGGATGAGGTTTTCATCCACATCAAACCAAATAAGAGTACTATTCGATTCAGAAAAGGGACAAAGTTGTCACCCCGATTTATTGGACCATTTAAAGTCATGGAAAGAGTTGGACCTGTCGCTTATCGTCTTGCACTACCACCTCACTTGCATAAAATTCATAATGTATTTCATTTATCTATATTAAGACATTATATAGTTGATCAATCTCATAACCTTCAATGGAAGGAACTCCAGGTTTCAGATGAAGGAATCCTATCGATCGAACCATTACGTATACTGGAATGTAGAGTTCGACAACTCATAAATCGTCTAGTAGACCAAGTTAAGGTCCAGTGGGACAAGCATAGCCCTGGATTAGCTACTTGGGAAGATACAAAGTACATATGTCAAAATACCCTAATTTGTGTCAATTTTGAAGAACTTTAAACTATGTTTTGTATATACTTACTTTACTATAAATCAGAAGCTTAGAACCATTTTGAATGATCATATATAAACGTGAATTTTTATGACATAATATCTATTTAAATTCTGCTAGTACATGGATACCAAGGCGGAATATGTTATTGATCTTACTAAATTATAGTTGTCATAGTAAAGTTTAAAATGTTTAAGTGATTTTGCTTCTGATGGGGATTAAGATATTATAATTTTGTTTTATTTATGCGTATCAATATGATTGATAAGATATAAATCAAAGAATAATTACATTTTAATATGAAAGTCAATGACATGAATAGAATATGGCAAAGTATGTTATACTGTAGTTGACATGTGTGAATTATACATAAGCTATTTGTTTTGAATATGTTAATGCACATTTTATAAATGCATGGACGAGTGTTTATGATTGTAGATAATATCTGTTACCAAAATGACCACGTGATGGCAGAACCTTAGAATAATTAAGGCTCAAAGAGATTCTATGATAGGGTATTGACGCTAATTCTATTGAGAGGGGTGGAGGTGTTGCCCACTGTTTATACTCCAAACCTTGGAGTCATGGGAGGACTGTGCGAGTCATGCTCCCCTAGACGTGTGATGATGACTGCCGGATGCCTACTAGGAATCAGGTCAGTTTAGTTGACACTGTCATCCTTAGAGTTTATGAATGGTTAGGTCAGTATAACTGACACCATGGCATACTCTAGTAGATGACGAATAGGATGGGAGCGGAAGATATTAGGAAGGATAGGATGATTTTGTAATAGCCGGGGAACCTAATGAAATAAAACATGATCATTAAAGTCATAAACCTAAAGTATTCAAAACACCAAAATTCGTAATGCTCTTACTTTAAGTAAGAATTTAATGGCTCAATGCATAATCCAAAATGTACTAATCACTATCATGAATATTCATATAAGATAAAACTCTAACTTCGGGACAAATTTTTCTGAAGAGGGGGTGTATGTAATGACCTATTTATAAAATATATGCAAATTAAATTATATTAATCAATTAATGAAAATAATTAAAATATTAAATTATAAAGTATTTTATAAAATGTTAGATTAATAAAATTAATTTATCATTTATATTTTTATTATTTTATTAATTTGATTAATATAATTTTTATAAATAGGTCGTTACATACACCCCTTCTTCAGAAAACTTCGTCTCGAAGTTAGAGTTTTATCTTATATGAATATTCATGATAGTGATTAGTACATTTTGGATTATGTATTGAGCCGTTAAATTCTTAGTTAATGTAAGAGCACTACAAATTTTGGTGTTTTGAATACTTTAGGTTTATGACTTTAATGATCATGTTTTATTTCATTAGGTTCCCCAGATATTACAAAATCATCCTATCCTTCCTAATCTCTTTCAATCCCATCCTATCCATCCTCTACTGGAGTATGCCATGACGTCAGTTATACTGACCTAACCATTCATAAACTCTAAGGATGACAGTGTCAGCTATACCGACCTGATTCCTAGTAGGCATCCGACAGTGATCATCACACGTCTAGGGGAGCGTGACTCGCACAGTCCTCCCATGACTCCAGGGTTCTGAGGATAAACGGTGGGCAACACCTTCACCCCTCTCAATAGAATTAGGGTTAATACCCTATCATAGAATCTCTTTTAGCCTTAATTGTTCTGAGGTTCTGGGCACGGGGGAACAATCTGCTTCAACCGAGAAGCTTATAGGATTGAGTAGCAAGGTTCTGCTCAGTCTGGCTGGGTGGTTTCGGTCTCTTGGTAAACGGGAGCAAACTGGAGGGGTTCTGAAACATTCTCATCCACAGCAGACGTTCTCAGCAGACCAAGTAAGTACTTTTCATTAATTGAAGCAATTAGCTATATGAAGTTTTGCATAGATTAGAAAAGAAATTTTCTAAAGTTCCATACTTTGTTTAAAATAGATAGACAACTTAAAATAGATAAACAGTTCAGTAAATATTTTATAGAATCAGAAATGGTCCTTTACATCAGTTGAGACCTTACACAACCAGTGTAAGCTTCAATACCTGCATCTACTTTGAAAGCACAAAAAAGAAGGGATGAATATTACTTTCCAGGTTAACTAGGGTCTAGTGAATATTGGTTTGAAGTTCTTATTGTATAAGAAGATGGAGATGGTAATCTTGGAACAATGTATTTAAATAAGGTAAAAGAAGTGGAATTTTTTTTTAAGAAAAAATATTGGATCTCAAATGATTGTTGTTAATAATAATATTGCAAAATTGGAAGAATAAATATGTTCTGGATCATTATTACTAGCAATTGCTCCAAAAGGTGCAAAGAGAGGCCGATAAGATTGTTAAATTGAATTTATATAAACATTTCCAAATTATCTAAAAAAGAAAATTTGCTTATGAAAATTTCAAGGATTTGATGATAGACATGTAAAATTTTGAAAATTTAAATGTAAATTTATTAGCTTTGATGATATATACATAAAATTTTAAATATTCTTACTTATCTTATCTTAGAATCCAAGATAAATCTTATTCATTTTCAAAATACGATTTAATAAAAAGATTTACAAAAACGTCAATTAAAAAATATATTAAATACCTACTATATATTAAATATTAAAAAATCTAATTATAAAAAAATCTAAAAATATAATATTAAAATATAGTGAAAAATTTAATATTTGATCTTTCAATGTTTAACCTTGGATTTTACTAAACACGCAATATATTATGATGTCAAAAAGTTTTGATTGCAAATCCTTTTAAAATAATTTATATTAAAAAACTTAAAATAATAAATTTTAATCATTAAAAAAAATAATATAATAATTATATGTATTATATCCTAGAATTTTTCACCATCATGTTTTCACTCACTAAGTTTATTACAAAAATTTACAAGTTTTTAGGATATGAGGACTTGATCACCACTAAGCAACTAAGCAACACTAAACTGTATTACTCGTTAATTTAGGTAGGTATGGGGATATACAGATATTAGTATTATTTTATTTTTGTGTTTGTTAAAATTTTATTTTCGTTATTACTTGTTAATTTAGGTAGGTATGGGATATACACATATTAGTATTATTTTATTTTTGTGTTTATTAAAAAAATTGAATCAGGCTCTTAACTACAAAGAAGGAAAATACAAAAATATTCACTTCAAAACCAACATTTAGAAAATAATGTTGATTTAACCCAAGTTTTGTCATTAAAAATGCCTCTCCAAGCTGGAAAAGAATAACTCCTCCAAGCTGGAAAAGAATAACTCCTATTTATGAGACATAGAACACAACATTTCAAAATAGTTACTGAGCATGTGAAACTCATAGCATCAATCAAAACAAGTGGTTCAGTTCAGTGGTGCACTGGTAAATTGCAAAACATATAACTAAAGTATAATTACAGATTTATCAATTGAACTTCATAGTATTTAGATGTATATAAAAATTAACAAGTGCACAACATTTGAATTTAAATATACTAAACCTTTTTTTAT